>PVKZ01002184.1:0-255103 GCA_004027375.1 Macroglossus sobrinus
AAATTAACTGATTATATTTTTCTATAAATAAAGTTGGATGAAGTTGTATAACTTGAAAACTAATATTTGTTCAATGCCTATACTATAGGTATTTCATTGACATCTAATATTTTAATATTAAATGACATAGATGATACTCCATAATATTTTAAATAAATAAATGAATGTATTAAACTCATCAATAATCTGTGATTTTTTGGTTTGAATGAGAAAATTAAACTAAACAACTTACTAAACCATATGTACAGTTGACTCTTGAATGATGTGGATGTTAGGGGTACCATATCCTGTTCAATCAGATAATTTTTGACTCTCCAAAAATCATAACTACAGTCATCCTTCAGTATCCATGAGGAATTGGTTCCAGGACCCCCTATGGATACCAAAATCCATGAATGGTCAAGTCCCTTATATGAAATAGTGTAGAACAATGCATGTAGGCAGTTCTTCACATCTGCAGATTCCCAAATGTGGATCAAAAATACTGTTTTCCATCTAGGATTGGTTGAATTGTGGATGAAAAACCAAAGATATGGAGAGCCAACTATATTTATCAAAAAAAAATCTATCTATAAGTGGACCCATGCAGTTCACACCAAGTTGTTCAAGAGTCAACTATAATTAATAAGTGGTAGAAAAAAAAAAGAGAAGTTTAGTACATGTGTTTAGTAGCTGATACTACATCTCTCACTTCAAGTTGTATTTTACTTTTCATAAGTTATCAAACTTGAATATTACTATTTGATTCCAGAAAAAAAGATGAGTCTGTTACTTTCAATTCATAAAATGTTTTAATATATGATTTTGATGGCTTCATCTACTTGAATAACTCTATATGTAAATGAGATATTTACTATATTCTCCCTCTAAATCTACCTTTTGAAGTTGATGGCACAGTTAACCTGGATGGCATTTTTGAAATAAGACATTTCCACCAAGGTACATGTCTACCATAGAAACTTTTATTATAATAACCTTCTATACTTCTAAAATTAGATAATTTATTCATTTATCCATTTATTAAAATCTTGCTATTGTTAATAAATATATTAAAACATATCAACATCAGAATTGGAAATTACAATTTTTAGACTATCAAGCTTGCTCTTGTTATTAGGGCAGCAGGGGTGCTTTTACTTAGCTTCATGTGGTAGTCAAAATTTGGAAAAATGTTTAGAGTGTGAAATCATGGTACATAAACTTTTTCATACCTGACTCTTCACCCTGCTTCTTCACTCGTTTTCTTTTCTGGAATATAGATGAGATTCCTTGAGGTATCACAGCCATTTTAGAATCACAATGATGAAAGGCAAATGTAAAGGCAAACAGAACATGGAAATAAATGAATCTAGTATTTTTTTATGATGGTGCACTGGATTGCCTACTTCCATTTATCTTGATATTTAAAGGAGATTTTTCTGCTTTATCTGATTAATTCATTCTTAATGAAGCATCCACTGGCTTGCCAAAGAAAATCTTCATTAGTAAAGTTTAGACCCAATAATTCCACATAATCCAAGTTATCACTTATGAAAAAAGCTACAAGAAGACATCCTAATACATTTGATGTCACAGAAATTATATCATAGCAATTTTTTTATAAAGAAAATAAATACTGGTTTTGTTTACAGGTGAATAAAAATACAACATTTATAAAATAGAGTTATAGAATAGAATCAATGACAATCACTAAAATTCAGTTTGTCATATATTTCTGTAAATAATGTTTCAGGGCATTGCAGGGTAAACACAAATATAAGTGCTAAAGTACTTATTTTTCAATATTTTCTTGGCTTAATTTATCTATTTATTCTGCCATGGGAACTTTATTGATATTTTTGTTAGAACTGAGTTAGCAAATTAAGCCTTTAATTTACCAAGTAAATGTACAACCAAAAAATCTTTGCATTAATACTGCAAATAGGTAACACACTAATACTTTTTATAAATTTATGTTAGTTATGAAACTAGATATTGAAGACTGACCTGTAAACTTAAACATTAGTAGCAAAGGGCCATTCATATCTGCCTCTCCACAAAGGTCCCAACTTCAGAGGGTAAGCAAAGGAAAATCGCAAGAGTGATGGGAAACATTTCACCATGGATACTGGGGAGCATGTTTTAGCTGCTAATGTTCATGGCTGTTTTTAGTGCTTTAAAGATATGTAAAAGTTAAAAAAGATGACGGTGTGATGGAAGTGTCCTTCTTGACACAACAGGGCCAACTTCTCCAGGTGGCAAGACAGAATCTGCATTTTAGAATCAGGAAAAACTTTAGAAAGGGCCAACCCAAACTGTTCATAGTTGGCCAAGAGCTCAACCCAAAGAAAATCTCCTAGACACCCAGTGGATTGATGCTTCTATCATGCTTTAGTCAATCCTCTTCAAGGACCCTTCAAACCTTGCTCAAAATAACCCAACCTTCTGTCTCTTGCCATTAGTTGCTACTCTGTAGTTATTCAACTGAAAAAAAGTCATCTATATATACATACTAATTTATATTTATATATATACTAATTTATATTTGCAGATAAATTTTTTAAAATGAGTGCATACATTCCAAATTAATAGACAAAAGCAAACATAATTTGAAAGAATACAATGGTAACTCCCTCCAAAAAATCTCAGAAAAATAGAATAAATGGAATAAATGGAAGAGCCTGACAAAAATAAAACTGAATATATCAGTTATAACTATTAGACTAAAAGAATTTAATATTTTTACTTAATGATAAAGAATTATATGCTGAGAAAACTTGAGAAAGTGATTGCATGATATTTCTCAAAAATTAATATAAAGGTTAACATTTATTATTGTGGATAAAGTGATATAATAATATTGAAATTGTAACATCCCAAAATTATTTTAAAAGACTGGAAAAGATACACAAATAATAATAACTCTGGTGTATGTTTTGCTATGTGAATTCATGGTTAGTATTTGAGGATGTAGGTAGAGAAAAAGACATTTTGAAATGCAATTTCATTGTAATCTAAAATTTCATCTTTGAAAAAATCAAACCAGGTTTGCAGTCTGAACTCTAAAGAGCTTAGAAGTTGCTGCTTCAGCCTAACAACAAGTAAAAGCTGAACAAATTGAAAAAACAATAACTCATGTTAGATATGGCAGAGAAATGAAGTCACAAAAAAAATCACTGACCACAAATTGGAGACTCAGGTGAATACAGAGAATCACAACTTATCAGAGCTGAAATCCACAAGCGGAAACTTCCAGGAAAACCCCTGAACTGTAATTGACAAATTGCTGTAGGCTCAGTGGGGACAAGCCTGAGAGATAAAAGCTAAAAGGGACCTTGTCAAAGAGGACCTCTATGCTTTTTTGAGTTTTACCTCCAAGAGTTTTATCAGGTCCTTACAGTAAATATCAAAGGGGGAAAACAAAACAAAACAAAACAAAACCCTCTGGTTTCAAGCAAGAGGAGAGAGAAGGTAACCATTTTGATAAATTTCAGAGCATCCCATTCTCGACAAGGTCTTACTTTGAAAGAAAATATTTTATCAGAGTCTAACTTGTTTGGGTTTTATCAGAGCCTAACCTACCTATGGAAAGGGGAATACCAAAATCAGCTGCCTTTGGTCATCCTTGCCACTCAAGGGGGGGGGGGGGCATCTGTGATGCACTGGTGAATATCCCAGTCCAGAGGCAAAAGCTCACCAGAAGACTGAGACTAATAGTGAGACTATACAACACTTTCCATTTCCACACACCTTGCCACTATATTATTAAAAGCCCACATAAATATAGATAGCTAATCTCTGACAATGAGCAAAAGGAAGTAAAATGGAGAAAAAAACAGTCTTTTGAACAAGTGGTGCTGGAACAACTGTATGTACAGACAATGAATCTTGATACAGAACTTACAAAAAATTACCTCAAAATGAATCATAGACCTAAATGTAAGCTGTAAAACTATAAAAATTTTTAAAAGATAACATAGGAAAATATCTATTTAACCTTCTGGTATGATGGGTTTTAGATAAAACAAGGGCACAATCTATGAAATAAATTATTGATAACCTGAACTTTATTTAAATTAAAAACCTCTGCTCTGTAGAAACCAGTGTCAAGAAAATTAGACAAGCCACAGACAGAGAGGAAATATTTGCAAAAGACATATCTGATAAAGGATAGTTATCCAAAATATACCACGAACATTTAAAACTCAACCATAAGAAAACAAGGGAATCCAATTGAAAAATAGGCAAAAGATCTGGACAGATACTTCACCAAATATATACATGTATCTATCATATGAAAACATATCTAACATCACTTTGTTAGGAAATTAAACAACTTAAAACAATGAGATACCACTACACACATTTGATATGACCAAAATGTGGAACGCTGACAAAACCAAATGCCGACAAAAATGTATATCAACAAGAACTCTCATTCATTGTTGGTGGTAATGGAAAATTATGCAGCCTCTTTGGAAGACAATTTGGCAGTTTATTATAAATTTATACATACCCTACCATATGATCTAGCAATTACACTGCTTAATATTTATCCAAGTGAATTAAAAACTTATGTCCACACAAAAGCCTACACATAAATGTTTATAGCAACTTTATTTGTAATTGCCACATCTTGAAAGAAGAAAGATATCCTTCAGTAGGTAAATACATAGAAAGTTTTGTTGCATCCAGACAAAGTGTTATTTTTCAGAGCTAAAAGTAAAGGAGCTAGTAAACCATGCAAAGGCATGAAAGAAACTTAAATGCATATTGCTATATGAAAGAAGCCAATTTGAAAAGGATACATCCTATACAACTGCAACTATACAATGTTCTTGAAAAGGAAAAACTACAGAGAGAGAAAAATGATCAATGATTGACAGTATTTAGAAATATGGGGGCAATGAAGAGGCAGAGCATAGAGGATTTTTAGGTCAGGGAAACTATTCTGTTTGAGACTAAACTGGTGGAGACATGTCTTTATACATGTCAAAACACATTCACATTCAATGCCAAGAGCGAACCCTAATGCAAACTATGGCCTTTGGTTGATAACAGTTTTTCAATATTAGTTTAACTGTAACAAATGTACCACTGCAATGTAGTATGCCGATAGTGGGGGATGAGGAGGGGGTGTGAGGCAGGGAGTATATGGGAACTCTCTGTACTTCCCACTCTATTTTGCTGTATACCTAAAACTATTTACTAAAATAAAATTTAATCAGAAATACATCATCCTACCATGCAGCTACACTGAATCTTAGTAACATTTAATATACTGCACCAATATGATCATACATAAGGCAAACTCCACTTTGGAAGTTTCTTGTCAAAGTCATAAGACCTCATCTTTCCTGTTATCAGAGGAGGTCGACCAAATATTTGAGAGCATTTTTTATTCTTCTGAGCCAAGTACAGCTTTTAAAATTAACATGAGTAAATATATATCCCCACTATGAAAAAGAAATTACTCAGAACATACTTAATTTTATTTAGATTTAGGACAATATTACAACTATACATGTTCTTTTTTCAAAAAACAGAATCATAAAAGTGTATATTTTTATTACTCCATCAAAATATTTTTCCAAAATGCCAACATTCATCCATTATGTTTGTAGATATATGTAATTTTAGATTCACTGAAGTTAATACAGTGTTTCTAAAAGTATAATTTCAAATAATTAGATGATCTCTATAAAGAATCAGTAATTGCTCAATAAGACACTCTTCTCATCACTTCACTTATAAACTCTACACCTGTCCTCTCCTTTCTATCTTCCTTGCATCGGTCACACACCACTTACCCTTTTATTTAAAATTTTCTTTCATTATGTGAAAAACTTGTAAACATACTATTTGTATTATACTTCTAATATAAAAAAATATTTTATTTTCTAATTTTAATATAAATTTGATGTATCATCAGAAGAATTAAATTTTTAGATACTGTTTCTTTTAAATTCTTACACTTTTAGATTTATTTTTTAATTGCCTCTCAATCAGCGCCACATAAACTACCAAGAGAAAAAGTAAAATAAAAGATACCCATAAAGGTAAGAAAAAAAGAAAAAAAGTACTCACCAGTTTTTATTTCTTTGTGGTTGAGTAATAGTAATAGCTGGTTCGTTTACTTCATATATGATGCATTCAAATCCCAGGAGAGAGATCTAGGTTAATAGAAAATCTGTATTAGAATAGCCCTGAGCGTTCAAAAAAATGTTGGGTTTTTCTTTTGAATACAAATTTTAATCAAAAGAGGAAAAGAAGTTGTTTTATTTTCTTTAAGTCTATCACCTGTATAGTGACTGAAATCTTATTTTAAAATGTTTCAGTGGCAATATCTAATAAAAATTAGATATATAACAATATAACAATATTGTTATATTGTTATATTGTGAATTTAACTACAGTATATAAAAATGAAAGTTGAAACATCATAGAGAAATGATATTATTGAAATGCATAAATGTTTCATAACTAAACTTCAACTTTTACTTTGAATGTTAGTGTGCTAGAAAGCAGAGCCAGCTATGTTATCTAATGTTTAAATAAACTTTCTGGTCTAAACTTCAAAAGTTGGGAGCTCTCTCATATTCTATGAAAGTTATAAAAGCCTTCAATATCACACTTTAAAGTCAACATCATTAGCACTGATAATTAAAATAATCAAAAAAGAAATTGTTCAATGAAAAAACACATATTACAAAGGGTATATATAGTGGTAGGCACACAAGGAATCGAAATTTAATTAAATGACATTATCCTTAGTTGAAACTCAGATACTTGGCTTTTGGACCTACTGCTGCCACCATTGTGTAGAGGAGACTATACCTTTACAACTACAAAAGAATTCCATTGTATCTCTATAAACTGAACACTAAAATCCAGTGTTTTTTTTTTTTTACATCTAAAATTCAAAAATACAACTATATTTTCTTCTATTTAAGAGAAGTAGAAATTTGCAGGTTTAAATGATGCTATGAAGAAATGCTTCACAAATCTTTCAGACTTGCATCTTGGCACTTGTTACAAGTAGAACTTTATGCTTCCAATGTTAACAGTTACTGTATATTTGCAATATAACATGTTTTAAAAAAATCTTGTTTTTGCAACTAAATTTTATGCAAATTTTATGAAAACTCACTGATGTGTTCTTTCACTACTTCAAAGTAGTAAAAGTTAGATAAATACTCTTTCAGCATGAGATAGTATCCATCATTTAAGTAAATTTTTATGAATTAAAAATTACAGAGTTTTGGATTTAATGGAACTCCTAGTATAAACTCTAATTATAATTTATGGGTAAAGAAAAATATTAAAAAATGAACTAAACTCATATGACTAGAGATATAATCCTAAAATACTTCACTGAAATAGAGGTAAAAAAAAAATGTACAGTATCTTGATTCATTATATTTCTTTAATATCCTAGCTAAAGTGCATACTTAGAAATGATCTGTCACATAGTGATTCTTATATATTGTATATTGTTAGATGGATTTATGTAATGTGTGCATCACCCACATTGATTTATTTTTTAGTATGTATATAGATATTTAGATGGAAAGATAAATTTCTTTTTTATGATAGATTTTATTTAATTTAGAATTTCAGGCATGCCTAGGAGAAAATATTTATTCTTTCAAGTATAATTAGATCACCAAACATAAGAGGTTAAATATAAGTTTATTTTCATTCATGTAAAATTCCAGAATGAGATTCTTAGTTTTGAGGGGATGATGTTGGGGCTGCCATCCTCAAAACCAAACTTCCAAATTTGTTCTAATTATCACCATTTCGCAGGCAGTATGAAAGGAAAATGTCTTTGGTAAAGACACAAAAACAAGTGTCTTTATCTGTAAGGAGATGACCCAGTAATAATCCACATTATTACCATTACATTCCATTGTCTAAAGTTAGTTACTTGGTTTTAGAGGACTGCTATTATTATCTTTAGATGAATATTAGCATATGTGTGCACATAAAATTTGGCACCTAAAAAATAGGGGGTGAATAAAATGTGAAGAGCAATTAGTCATTCGCATACTTTTTGCTTCACTAGGCTTTCAGATATTTATGTGCTCTCTTTTCCCCATAAAGAATACAATCTACCCTATCACTAATTCTATCATATTATCACATCTACCTTTATCTCAAGATTATCAGGGTTATGCATAGTTTATTCTACCAGGCTTGATGTGGCAGGGTTTTTTTTCCCTTACTTTCACCAGATTAGAAAATTTAAGAAGCATAAAAGACCTGATATTTGTGGATTAATGTGAACTCACACACAATAATGATGATGCTAAACTGTCACAGAACTTGTGAGAACTTGGCATTATTTAGTTAAAATAGACATGTATATATTCAACAATTTGGCATAACTTCTCAGTGTATTTCTCAAAAGAGAAAAAAAGTCAGAGCATTCACACAAAAGTTACATGTTCATTAGAAAAGTAATGAAGCTACGCAGATTTTTGAGTTTGAGTTTCAATTTGGCTGAAATGAACTGGTATGGCTGTTTCTCTTTATTAAAACTGACATTCATTCAGAATGGGTATGATTCAACTTTGACTGTTTTTTTATGTACCACCTGTTGTTAAATTTTGAATATCTTCCCTGGAAGTCTCCCTCAATAGTAAAAAGGATAAACAAATCATAATATTTTATTATATTAAATAATAAAAGACATCACTGAAAACAAATGTACTGTGAGTACATACATACATTTTAATAAGCCATAAATATATAACATTGGGTAAAATAAATAAAATGCACTCAAGAGAAAATACAGTTTTATATGAATTGTCTAAAGTTCAAACCAAGCAAATATACTATATATATGTATATATAGTACATAATATAGTATATATTTATATTATTATACATATATTAATTCATGAGATATGTTTAAACTGTAAATGGGGTAGTTAACACAAAAATCATTTTTATTAGTGGAGTTCCAAAGTACTATTTATGTTCAAGTTCTCAAGCTGTGTGGTATGGCCATTAGTATTTAATATAATTTTCTATAATGTAAATATATTCTAACTATAATAACTGAGATACATACATTTTACATAAAGAGTTTTGAAAGTGAGAGAATTTCTTGATAAAAAATAGAATAACCCTCAATATGATTACTTTTGGTTACATTACATTTTTGGTTATTTTTATATCATTGTTTCTTATTACATGTCATATGAGGATCCTGATAATTATCAAGATATTTATCTGTTCTTTTGTGTGTATCTGATACACTTAAACAGAAGTCAAGAGGACTATGCTGTTAGAATGAACTGCACGACCTCTACCCTATGCTCCCTATTTGTCACCTCTGTTCGCCTCTGCTGTGATTGCAAAAAAAGTATAAAGGGGGAACAAATAAAGGAGAGGCACGAGGGTGCTTTATTTCTCACCTTACTTCCCTTCAGCTCAGCTCTGCCTCTGCTGATTTAAAGAGAGAAAGATGGGATCAAAGCAAAGGTGAGAACCTCAGCCACATCTAAATTAAAAATTGAATTTAAAACTCTAGCCAAAGCCATAAAAAGTACCTTCATTAGAAGCTGTGACTCAGAAACTTTATATCTTCATTGGTTAAGAATGAAGGTTTTTTTGTTTTGTTTTGTTTTGTTTTTTAATGAAGAGAATATAAGGAATGAATGAGAGTTCATATGTCCTGGGTTATTTGCTTCATAAAATATCTAACGGTAAACCTAGCAAATGTAACTTGTAGAAGTTTATAAATATTCTGAACTTTAATGTGTTTTACCAATATTCCCAGACTCTTGGGAATATGATCCCCCAACTCCAAAGAGAAGAGAACATAATATACACCACAATATTCTTCTTTGTAAATGGGCATTAATTATACAAATATAACTTAGAATAAAATGATCCTGCCTTACTAAAAATAAGGTCCTTTCGCCACTTCCTCCTTCTTCTCCATTATCATCATTACTATCATTGCTATTTTTATTAACATTTGATAGTTCTGCTCAACTTTAGTACAAGGCAAATTTGGAACACTATAAAAATCAGTTTTTAATGGTGATAAACTGAAATAAGATGAACGAAATCACTCATTTTATAAAGCTAATTTACATACTAATTATGTTAAAGAAGGGCTTTTTCTTTTTGCCCTTCAATGATCAAAGTGATTTTTCCTCACAAGGTTTAACACTAATAATTGTTTTTCTACTTGGGAATTTTCAATGCACAACAATATGAACCTATCTGTCTCTAATAACTTTTTTTTCTTAGTACGTATATATGAGCTCAGATATTTTTGTACAGATAAAGTGATTCACAATTAAGTACATTTCAGTTCATCACCTCTTTGACAGTCATTTTAGAAGACATTTTACAGAAAAGAACATCTTCCTCACCTCTGAAACATAAAGAACAATTTTAAATATATGGAAATAATTTATTAAGGTTCTTCTATGTTTACATTTTGGTAAACAGGGTGATCAAGAAATCAGAGAAAAAGTGTACCTGTCATAAGAAAATATTATCTAAACTTTATCAGGACATTTCCTTTATTACTTCTGGTTAAGTGTTTCACCTATTTTTTGTTAAGGAATTAGATACAAATATCAGAATCACACTGCAGTTCATTAAAGCTTACTGCATATATTACATGCATGACCCTGTCCCTAGATCACATAAAAGCCCTTCTTTTCTTCAAGCTTCTAAACATTTGCCTAAGCCACAAGCATACAGTTTTATTTTCCACTTCTCTTTCTCATTTCTCACATATAATTAATCAAGAGTAACTGATTTTATCACCAAAACCTGTTTACTTGTTCTCTGTCTTTATTCTGCAGTGTAGTACAGGCCATTATCTTCTACTCCTAAATTACTCCTAAATTTAAACTGGTCTCTCTTCATTCTCAGACACCTCTGAATAATTCTATTAAATTATTCATGATGATAATTTAAAGATACACATCTGATTACACATATTTCTTTGCTGAGCACCTTTCTTTAGGTCTCACATTATCCTCTAGGTTAAGCAGAAACTTAGTATAGTGTATTAGGGCATGCAATTCTCTCCCTGCCCCTCAAGTATCATCTCTCACCTTTTGACTTTCACATGTTCAATCCTTTGTGCTTCCTACCCCAGTGACTCTCTTTCATTTGCTTGATCCTTTCTCTTCATCTTTTATATTGAAAATGATATATATTTTCTCTGATCATCTAGTCTTGTGTTGACATTCTTTTTTTTTTTTTTAATTGTCAGCTGAGTGATCTTGGATTTAATAGTTAACACTATTTGATCAATTTTTTTATCGGTAAAATTATATTCAGTCATGATATATGTTAAATGGGGTGATATATGTTAGCACTTGGCATATACCTACAGCCAATACATTTACCTCCTTTTTTTTCCTGCCTCTTCATTCCCATTATATCTTCCAACAACTTTCTTGCTGTATGAATTTTTCTTTTGCATTGTACTTTCAAGCTTTCTAATATTCAAAGATAGATGAAAAATAAATTCTTTACTCCTGAGAGTATTTCTTCATGATTAAAAAGACAGTATTAAAAATATGTTATTTTAAAAAATATTTTATCAGGATTAACAGCAAAAATATAAACTAAAACAGATTCACTATACATATTTCACATGGCATTAACACAATCATATGACTATTTATTTTGGCTATTTGTAATACAGTTGGCCTATCATATCCTCAGATTTCAATATTCATGAATTCAACCAATCATGGATCGAAAATGAATTTATGATGTTATTTAAACATAAATATTTAAAAATAAATGTTATGTTGTTATTGACATGGAATATGTAGTTAAACCTATGATGGTTACATCTATACTAAACATGTATGAGCTTTTTTTGTCATTATTTTCTAAATAATATAGTGTAACAATTATTTACATAGCATTTACATTCTGTTAGGTAGTACAAGTAAGCTAGAGATGATTTAAAGTATACAGAAGAATGTGTATAAATTATATATTGGTTTATATAAGAAATTTGAGCATCTGTGGATTTTGAAGTGTGCAGGGGGCCCTAGAACTAATCCTTTGTGATACCAAGGGACAATTATACCAAAAATATCTGACAATTATAGATAACTTACTTTAGCATAAAAAGTATCCTATATTTTAATGAACAAACAAAATTTTGTAATTAGTATGCAGTCAATATTTGTTGAATTGCTGATTATGTTAAGTTTCAAAATTTTATAAACATTGATATGCCTTCTAATGACCTTTATTTGATCATCCTTATTCCTGCAATATAAGGGAAAATAAACAAAAAGAAGTTTTGAAATCTAGGTCTCTGACTCATAACTCAGCTATTGGTTTCCAGCAGTGATTTAAGATCACAAAGATAATTTATATATTGCTGGGAGGTCTGAAATACTAATCTCAGGGCAAAATTATATTACTTAACATTTTACAAAAAATTAATATTTATTTATTTTTATTTTATTTTTTATTTTTTAGGCAAGGCAATCTTTGCTTGGCCTCATAGATTGCAAGAACCTTGTCAGTTTACAATCTTTTATTATTTTGTAATTTTTTATTCTTTATGCCTATAGCACCTGGTCTTCCTAGGTGGTCTCCCATCCAAGTACAAACCAGGCTTGGCCCTGCTTAGCTTCCAAGATCAGACAGGATCAGGCTTTTTCAAGGTAGCATGGCTGTAGACTTAATATTTATTAATGTTGAATTTTTGTGAGTATATGGAATTTATGCTGCCATTTCACAAATGAGTAACCTGGAGCTTCCTTCCATGACATTCCATTAACCACATATAAGTAAGTCGTTGGAATAAAGCTAAGAGAGAATGTTAGACAATTATTATGTCAATCATAATTCATAGAGCTTGTCTCCCAAATCAATCCGTTAGCAACATTGCCTAAAATCTAATGAAGTAAAACTTATTTAGAAAGTGAAACTTTTGTTAAAGTTACTTTGGATTCGTTCTTACAGCAAAAGTAGTTACTATTTTTTGAAGTTATAGAAATAATTGCTGCATGTGATGGTGCCCTCAGCAAATATTTGTTGAGTAAATTAATGGAAACTAAAATTAATTTCTAAATTTTTTTAAGTTAGTGCAATGGAAACAAAATATAATTTCTGCCTTTCCTTACAGACCCAAATTAAAACAGAACAAAATAAAATAACACAAGATTTGAATTCAGTTTTACCAAGGCTAATATAATACCACCTACACTATCCACAAATTTGTAAACATCATAAAATAAATTTATAGTGAAATCAAACTGGCCAATTTGATAAAACAGTACATATGAAATTTAATTTCATTATTAGAAAACATTAATTATCAAGATAAAGGATTAAATTTTAAGAAGCAAAAAAAAAAATTTAAGTTGGCATGGTCTTGAAAAAGAGGATATTATATGAAAAG
Source organism: Macroglossus sobrinus (assembly GCA_004027375.1). Taxonomy (NCBI): domain Eukaryota; kingdom Metazoa; phylum Chordata; class Mammalia; order Chiroptera; family Pteropodidae; genus Macroglossus; species Macroglossus sobrinus. The sequence continues at coordinate 13,394 of PVKZ01002184.1, forward strand.
TAAAAATCAAGCTTTCTACTTCTGTAGCAATTCCATAAAAATTCTCTCATTTAGCTATCTGAACAATGCTGTAAAATGTATATTATTATTTATTTTTGTAAAGGAGGGACCCTCAGCTGAAAGCTTTGAAGTGAGTCTCCCAATATCATTCATTTCCTGCTCTACCTTTCATTATCTTCAAGCCAGCTTTGCTAAATGCATTTTGATCTCTCCAAAACATCATATTCACTTTTTCTTTGGTTTTTAAATAGCTGATTCTTCATTCTAGAATAATCTTTTCCTATTTCTTTTACTTCTTTCACATGACTGTCCTCTCTTTCACTTGATTAAGTCCCCATTAGTTAATAATTAATGCTAATAATAAAATGTATTGACAAATAAAATTTAACTTCATCCTTATTCTGTATAAATTTCTACGTTTTTTTTTAAGATTTGTCATTTTTAGATTAGTCTTTATTCTCTTAAAGGTAATGACAATCATTAATTTGAATTACTGTATGTTCTAAAATATATAAGTATAAAAATCTTAAGCACTGGGGAAACAAATTAATTTCAAAATATTACACTTATCAAAATAGTGAATTTACATTTTTTTTACATTATTAACTTAACAAATGAATTATTTTAATTTTTTGGTTGTGTTTTCATAATTATTTTTATATTGTGGAGGTTTTATGTATGAAATCTTTTCTATAGGAACATTTAGTGAAAGAGAACAGGGAATACAGATTTTAGTCTGTGATTAGCAGCAGAATTTTAACTATTTAAATTTTAATATCCAGTAGTTTATGTGTAAATCTTGACTGTATTTACAGGTTTTTAATATTTTTTACTCCAAAAGACCTTGATCATAGTAATATCTAAGTTCTGCTTACAAGATTAGATTTTTTATTTTAATTATGTGCTTTAGAACAGATTCATAATTTAGACAAATGCATGGCTGATTAAATAAATAAACCTTGATAACTTATTGTCATGTTAGAAAGATAGGCAGAAATAGAAATGTATTCAACTGGTTCAATTATATTATTAAGTGTGGCAGCTAATTGTTAGATTCAAACCTGTAAAACTGAATGGTATCAAAGCTTAAATAAGCCAAATATCTTAACTTTTGAGAGAACCAAGACATAGGCCCTTAGCTAAAACACAGCATGGAATGACATGCATATTTTTTCTGTGTGTTAACTGCATCATGTCTTCTTTTTAAAATATCTTCTTGCTGGTTTTTAAGGAAACAGTTTAATGTGCATTAAACTGAATAGAGCATCATTAGTGTGCCCAGCATAATGAAAGCAGATACTATCTTCTTTCTTGGCCTTAATTGATTAGATTGCGTCTGTTTAGGTTTTTCCCTTAGTATTAAGATGTTTCCTGACTTTAGAGCATGACCGTTACTATTAAAACATAGGAATTCTCACAAATGAATGGCTGTGCACAGTGATGTGTTTCACTCAGTGTAGACAGAACTCCACTGTGTCCAAGGAATGTATATAACTACTGGTATCTGTTTTTCTTTAAACTCCTCAGTAGTTACACTCTTCAAGACCTTAAACTTCTCTTTGTTCTCCTGTCCAGAACAATTCTCAACCAAAGATGTACAGGACAGCTTTATAAATACTTTTGGGGCCAAACTTTGGGATAGGTTCCTCATTTTTCCTTAATATTCTCTATACATTTCAGCTGCTTCTGCAAACTGGTCTTCAATATCTGTGTTCCGAGATCAGAAAGACTACTTCTCTGTTCCCTTCATTGACATCTTTGGCCACAGTTTTAAAAATGCTCAAACTGCCAATTATAAAAATAGTCACAGGTATGTGAAGTGCAGCATAGAAAATATAGTCAATAATATTATAATTACTATGTATGGTGTCAGATGGGTACTAGACTTACCAGGGTTATCATTTCATAAGGTATATAAATATTTAATCACTGTTGTATACCTGAAACGAACATAAAACTGTATGTCAACGGTAGTTAGAAAATAAATTAACTTACAAAAAGAAAGTGTATTAATGTCGAAAGACAGATTGAAGTAAGCTTCACCTTATTTGTCTCCCCTTTATCAAGTATAATTTTATACATAGTTATGTGGCTAAAAATCTTAGCCTCACATATTTGGTTTAGGTTTATGGTTATTCTGTGTTAGGGTAAGTCCAGCACCAGGACCTCCAAAATGGTCTGAAATAAACTGTCCTTAACAAATATGTTATCTTCTAATACAATCTAGTTTTAAGCCTAACAGTCCATTGTGTACTTTATTTTAATGTCTCAATTTAAAAACTTATAACAGAGTTTTGATTTTATCCTAAAACAATGAAGAAATATATCTACCCACAATTTCTAAGTAACTGGGTCAATTTTATTCAAAATTAGGTATTTCTTTGATGGCTTAATGTTTGGTAATTTTGGATATATTTTCTGACTGCTTGAAAATTATTTTTATTGTTTTAGAGTACAAAGCTTAAATATACTGTTAATTATATTTGGGAGATTATATTTTGTGTCTAGTAATATTTCAAATTTGAAAATACCTACGTTAAAGTTTACTTTTGTGTTTCTGCATACATGTAGTTAAGTTTTTGGTTTTGTGTCTTTTATGAAAAATCAATATCTAAAAGCAAACATTATTAATGTTATTTTTATATATGCTTTTTTTGAGTGTTAGTTATATACAATGATATTTCCTGGGAAATTTCCCACTCACAAGAACCTATTTCTATCCCTCCTGTTAATTTCTCTGAAGGTCTGAAATGAAGTATTTTACAAAAACTGGTAATATTAACTTGTACCATTTTAGAATTATTCTTGTCCGTAGAACTAGTAATAATTTAATTCTGGGGTCACAGGTCTTAGAATACATTTAACAGTTTCTGCTATACTGCCTCTTTTCTTGGATTCTTTGTCAGAAAATAAAATGCAAAATGGTGGCAGTGCTTATAGGTGGAATAATTTCTTGCTAGCTTATAAAGATTAGTTTGAATTTGAAAATCTCAACTCATGAAACCTATGTGATTTTTCAGAAACACATAACATAAAATGAAATAAGAAAATTCAGATTAATATTCATTATTGATAAAACTGTACTCTCTTTTTTCTTTCCCTCCTCTCATCCCTATCTTTTACATATACCTTCATACAATATAGTTATTAATAATTATAAAAAATATTTATACTTAAAAACTAAAATAGGATTACATTCTTTTTAGAGTTATATTGAATATAAAATAATAGATCAAACATTATGTGATAATCATATAATATAATGTGTTTTATATACCTGAGAAATAATATAACAAATTGTTCTAATGTAAATTTGTGGGTGCTATATGCAGAGATGTTTGTTTAATGAAATTTCAATTGTTCACATCTAAAATTTTCATATGTGGTACTTTGTGTTCTCTAGTAACAAATTTCTTCTTGATTAAAATGGTTTACATATGTTTTCATAAGTGGTAACTATAATTTTGACTCATTTGGAAAGATAAAAAGTATACATTATGGTAATAGGTAAAAACAAAATAATTAAGGTTAAAATGAATTATGTCAAACATCAGCCTTATATTAACATGTTTTATCTATACTCCAACTTAATCAAATTACTGTTATAAACCATCTACAGTGTAGTCATGCAATGTCTTATAAATCTTAAAAAAAAATAAAACACGACATTGAACACTTTTGTGCATATATAAATCAAGTTAGAATATTCCAAATCTAAATGAGAACACGTCATTTTGTATTCCAATCACAGAATAGATGTGTTTGGTATTGTTTTCCAAATAAACTTGAGATAGAATTGAATAAAACTTTATATTCATTATCAATTTAAAAAGCCCACAAATCAAATTCTTCCAAAATATATTCTCCATGGTTGGTTAACTACTTTTTTCCTGTCACAGAATGCAAATTGACTCATTTTGTTATACTGGGTGCCTGGAGGAAAATACATGTCTATAACAATTTAGAAGTGACTTTCTTTTTTAAAAATATGAAATTCTCAGTGATTTACAGGAGAAAAACATAATATCACTATTCTTTATTATCTATTTTTCTTTAAGTCAATTTATCCTCATTTTAACATTTATTTTATTACAACTTGTGTACTGATATGGATTTGAATTAAATATTATTTTAAAATACAAGTTAAATTTTATCTGCTAATGAATACTACACAAACTATACCACACTATTATAAGATTAAAAACAAAATTTATAAATGTGTCCTATTGTTAAGAGTATACAATTGCTGTTTTTAATAGAAAAAATGATACTGAATTACAGTAAGATTACTTCTAAGGGATGAAATTTATTTTATGGAGTATTTGTTATTGAATAGAAAATTTTCTGAGAATAGGGTGCTATTTCCCTCTTGTTATATAGAACTTCACAGATTAAGTATGAGTGATTTAATAAGCTAGTTACATTTTTTAAAAATAGTCATGTCTAAAATATTAATAATATTTATGAAAGAAATATTTTCCACTCTAAGACCCTTTTCCCATGTGCATGCAAATAGATTTCTGCCATAACTTTCAACTGTAATAAAGTTTATATGCTCCCCTCCTTTGAAGTATCTTCTAATTTGAACATGTATTTTGCTTTGGCAATTTGGAACTTATAGTGAGTGGTTCCAATTTTAAATTTGTTGTTAAATATCCTTGATATAGAAAGTTCAATGTTATTTATACTTTCTAATTTTCTAGAATTAGAATAATTCAATCTACTAATTTCTGGATGGATTTAAGAGCAGTCAAAAATTTACAAAAGTAATTTTTAAACCACACAGTAAAGATAGTAACTAGCTGTCTTGATTGTGAATAATATAATCACAAAATACATCAATAATACAATTGAAATTGGGAAAAAAAAAAACACCAACTAAATTTTAGAGCCAGGAAATTGCATTATCAGTTTTAGGATGACTTTAGGTAATATAACTCAATCATCTGGGTCTCTTTTCATGGTGTTAAATAAAAGCAGGAAACATTTGTATTTTCTTAGTGCCATAATATTATATATTTTTTTCATTTTAGGAAGTAATTTATTAATAATTATAATGATAAACAGAGATAAGACATTCCAGAGTAAATGACTCCCATTTCAATTTACTTTATAACCTCAATGACAAAATAGGGACAACACATACTGTTAGCTAGGATTGGCTCATGTCCATTTGTCTGGTACAGTAATATCATATACATCTTAGTGTAAGGAAAATCACTTAGTAAAGAGCTTTTAAAAATGGAATATAAAAACATATTAATACAAGGAGGCATTTCTTCAATATGGCACTTCTCAAGTTGAAGAATATAATTGTTTTAAGTGATGACAATATATATAAAACAAGAAAAAAAAGGAGAGAGAAGAAGAGAGAGGAGAATCAGAATATGAATAAGAAGATAAATATTTTAAGAGATACTCTTATCATGTTTTAGTAAGTTCAACAAATAGATTTGGATAAGACCTTGCAAGAATTACCAGGGTCTACAGTGTACAACATGCTTTGGAATATTAAAGGCAGAATAGATTTAAAAACAATTATTTGGTAATGATATTTTATGAAACTTATTACCATCTAGAGAAGTATTTCTTGAAATACATATGAGAAATGGTGCTGAAGCTTTAGAAAGTATGATACACTCTAGACTCTACATTCATTCATAATATAATAAAGATAATAAAAGTAAAAATATAAGACATAAAATAATAATGAATTAAAATTAAAATGTAAATAGTCAGATGTTGATAAAAAAGTTATAGCTCAAATTTGATCATAGAAATTTTGTTGAACAAATAGATTATGCAAATTCTTATTAACATATGTTAAAATATGACATGGTATTAGAAAGTGTAAAATTGATTAAATAGTTGATTTTAAAAAGTTACTTTAAGAAAAAAATAACAGTATATGATGAGACATTATGTGGTCAAATGACCAAAGAAGTGGATAATGTATATTTGTTTAGTTCCAGAAAACAATCATATGAAAAAGTCAATTTGATTAAACTCTAGCATGTCTGAACATCCTCTCTTGCATCTTCCTTAAGATACATGTATACTCATATGCCTGTGTTCCCTGCACATACACACACAATTTGCCTCACACAATATTGTGTTGTTCATAATTGAATACCTTCAAGAATAATTCAACAATAAATTATAAAACAACATGTGTTGGCGAAGATGCAGAGACAAGGGAACCCTCATATATTGTTGGTGGGACTGAAAATTGGTACAGCTGCTATGAAAAACAGTATGGAGTTTCTCAAAAAATAAAAAAATGGATATACCTTTGACCCAGCAACTGCACTTCCAGGTATTTATCCAAAGAAAAACAAAACAATAATTTGCAAAGATCTATGCACTCCAATGTTCATGGCAGCACAACTTACAATAGCCAAGATATGGAAGCAACATACATATCCATCTATAGATGATTGGATACAAAAATTATGGTTTATATATACAATGGAATATTACTCAGCGATTATTATGCAAAATTAAATAAGTCAGACAGAGAAAGATAAATACCATATGATTTCACTTATATACAGACTCACAAATATAGTGGACAATTTGGTGATGGACAGAGGAGAGGGGGTTGGGGGATGGGGAGAATGGAGTGAAAGGTTAAAGAAGTACAAATTAGTAGTTGATAGATGGTCACAGGGATGGGGAGCATGACATAGGGAATGCAGTTAGCATTAATATTTTGGCTAAGTGGAGGGCAAGGGGTGGGAGGTAGTAATTGAGGGGATCATTTTATGAACTATATAGATGTCTAACCAATGTACTGTATACTTGAAACTAATTAAAATAAATACATTTTAAAAAATGATTCAAATGTCTATGAATCCTCTAGCTACTTGATGCCTCTCCTCACTACTGAATTAATGTATTGACTTACAGTTCCTCTGAAGGCCACTTGTACTTGTGTTTTAATTCCTTGAAATTTCTCTGACTTTTATCCTATATTCCTCTTTGCTTTGCCTGAGTTGAGAGTATTAACCTTTCTCCAAATAACTGGGTAAGACATGGAGATACAATTAGAAATCAAATAAAATATATGTAATAAGGGGAAAAAGTATTACTTACATTTCTGGTTGAACATAGTAGAGTTAATCTGTTTTCTTGGAAGCACCAGTTAGTTGATGGTAAACAAAAATTAAAATAAAATAAAATATACTGATCTAAGCCCATCAAGACAGAGAATGGGATAAGAAATCACATTTTCTCAAAGGTTGTAATAAAATTGAAGGAAAATATAGATGGGAGGGGTAGATAACTAGCTTACTAAAAGTAAACTATAAATTAAATGCTTATTGAAAGATAATGATGTTGAGGGGGGCCTGGAGGGAAATGATCTTTACTTTAATCTTCTTAAATTCTCAAGACTTGGTAGTATCAGGCACAAAGAAAGGTAGGGATTAAATTTAGGACAAAAATCAAGAAGGCTGTTTGAAAGCATGTATATGGAACATTTGTATCCTCAGATACCTTCCTCAACTTTCATCATTTTTCTAAGACACTGAAAGTTATTCTCAGAAGAAAATTACCCGAGCTGTTTCAGAACTAAGGATAATAGATGCACACAGAGACTGACACTCTTATGTAGCATGGAGCTGAGAGTAGGGTTATGTGACTGTCTCAACCAGGGAGCATCTGTGTTTCTTCTCTGTTGCTACTCATAGAACTTAAAAAGTGAGCAATGTCAGCTTAGCCATGAACAAATTTAATAGTAGTAGAAATAATAATAATAATGTCAATAGAAACAGTTTATAAAAAAAATTTAGTGTGATAGGTTTGTGAATTTCCAAATCTGAAAACAGACATTTTACTGTAGAAGACAATCTCAAAATAACAAAAGAAGGACTAAGAAAGAAAGCAACATGCAACATATTTGGCCATTGCAAACAAAAACAAAATGGAAAATTGGATTAATTTCTTATAAGAAGAGGAGAAATGTAATATTTTAAAAAATATAAAATTAATATTATAACTATGTCAATTTCATGCTTCTCAAAACTATTAACATTTAAGAATCACCCTCTGTTGTCTTTCTATACTTACTCATATTTTAGATGCAATGAATTGTGTAATGATGATTAAGCCAATTCATTTCACTCAATGACAATGAGGTTATAGAGATAATAGGGTTTTGATAAAGATTTGTAGATGGTTTTCAAAATGGAATAAAAAAGTCATAAACTATGTTTAGACATTAATGAATAATCAATTATAATTATTTTAAAGTAGCCTGATTCATCTGCCAGTTCAAAGGGTAGCAAAGCAATTTTTTTCTGTATTGATTTGCATTGTTTTGATGCAAATTAGTGGAACAATTCACTGACTAGTATGAAAACTGGTATTTCATATTGTTGTAAAGTGAATAATAGCCTCCCAAAAGATAGCTACATCCTAACCTCTACACTCTGTAAGTGTTACCTTATACAGCAAATGTGATAACATATATGTATATTAAATTAAGATTTGTGACACTGGAGATTATCCTGGATTATTATCATGGTGGGCACTAAATGAAATCACTGTGTTCTTATAAGAGAAAGGCAGAAAAAAAGCACAAACAGAAGAGAGAAAACTATGTGACCATGAAGCAGAAATTGTAGGTATATGACCACAAGCCAAAGAATGCCAGCAGCATTCAGCAGCTGGAAAAGGAAAAAAAAAAAATTCTCCTTTAGAAGAAGCATAATTCTGCTATGCTAATTTTGATCTCATCAAACTATTTTTGTATTTCAGCCTTCTAGAACTATAAGAGAATGATGTGTATTGATTTAAGAGACTAAGGTTGAAATAATTTTTTATAAAAATCATAGAAAACTAATACAAGAATGTTTTGGTAAAATTAAGTCATTTTGTCAGCTACTTTGACATATGTATATTGTCTCATATGCTGTACTCTTTTCAGTAAATATCTGAATAGAATATAGATCTTGGCATCAAGAGTGACATTTGAAATACACTTAAAATCTCTGGTAACAATGAAATAAGTAATTTATAAACTTAATATGACTTATCTGAGTATAATCAGTTTAGAATATTAAATACTGTTATTTTTAAAATTTAAGTTCAATCTCCAATATATTTTCTTTCAAGTCAGTCTATAATATTGTAGTGAGTGTTTACTGCAGAGTCTAATTTAACCAGTAAAATATTTGCTTTATTTTTACATATTAAAAAATATTTCTTTCGTTTTACTGCTCAAATTGTTAATCTAATCTAATGTCATATTCTCAGAAACTCATAATTGTATTTAATATGTATATGTACATTTTTATTTTTGCTGTAAATTGTTTGTCTATTTAATACACAGAAGTTGTTAAATTCATTTTGGGGACATATATTTTATGAGTAAGAAGCAGTTTACTCTTCTAGTAATAATTTAGAATTTTTTATATGCTATGTGTTCAACAGACAGGGTAGATTTAAATCATATATTGTTGATTGTCCAGCACACCACACATGAGGAGTCTAAGGCAATTATTATAGTAATAGATTTTACATAGCTATAAATTTACTAATTTGCTCTTTTACATATGTCTCCTAAATTATTCAATAGCCTGTAATCTAGTTTTTCTGACATTTTTCCAAAGAGCATAGATGCATATATAAACCTCTCTTGCTGTGCTCCTCAAAAGGTAAAAATGTGTTTTCTTGTAGAGTGAAAAAATTGCCCCAAATTAAAACACTTTAATTAAGAAAAAACAAAATATACTGAATTATTATTAGACATTACCACTATGCTAATGCACTAGGGGGGCACAGATTAATAAGAGGAACAGCAGTGTTAGGAGCTCAGACTTTGACTTAAAATGTGATTTACTGATACACAATGTGCTATAACAGATAAAAAAATCATTCCTATTGAAGGAGAACTGAGTAGCAAATCTTTTGGTTAGGTAGAAGGCCAATATAGAAGGCCCTAGAGAATGTGATCTTATTATGGGTATTATGATGAGGTAGAAGAAATAATCTGGATATTAAATGAATATATATATGTCCTGAGCCTTTTTGGTAATCTGATATAAATAGAATTTGAGAAAACTGGGTCTGCTCTTATAAAGAAGGAAAAGAGAAGTCTCGTGACAGATTGCAAAAAACAGTGAATACCATGATAGATAATAGTAAGGTGAACTGCTATTTGTTTTTATTTGTTTTATTACTGCATTTCTGAGTTTCTTAATTGAATAAAGTAGATAAGTGGTTCCTCTCATGTAATTTAATATACAGGTCATCCTTATATGGCTTGTAAAATTGATGGTGTGAGCTAAAAGCAGAGCAAAGCTATCTTAAAATATGATGGGAAAAATTACAGTGGTTCTGTGACCTTTAAAAATCTACCTTGAAATCTTGAAAATTATCTTATTATTCATTACATAATTTTATAATGAAATTATGAAACTAATGTTTACAGAGTACATACTGTAGTAAAACATACTAAATATTGGTAAAGTGTCTTACTTCTTTGTTAAAAAAAAAAAAACCCTGATAAGTAGTTTGAATAGTGCTTTCTTCTCCAACTTTATAACATTATGGAACAATTATTTTTTCACTCTGTGCCTTAGTGAATTATCATTCTTCCTTCTAAGTTTGGGTCAGCTCTTAATATCTTATCCTTTATGCTGTCAGTGTTGTGAAACAACTCTGAGTTCCTTTATCCTAAAATTTATTTCTAGTATCTCTTCCTCTGGGTCATTTTAGCACAACCATCTTCTTCATTTATGCTGATAGGTTTACCTTCTCTGTTTCTAAGGCTGCTTATCTTGAGTCTCCCAAAGAGGGCAGCATCGACATTTCCATGGTCAGCTACACTCTAATCACATCCAGTTTCATTCCCAGTGTTGTCATTTTTTGTCTCTTTGCTGCACCTTCACCTTTATTGGTCTATATTTCTTTGATTATCCATTTTTTTGTGTGTCTATAAAATATCACTTGAGTTTATTCCTGGGAGACAAGGCTGCAATACAACTACATGCTTTTCTGTTTATATGTGACTTAAATAGTAGGCACAGTGACAAACCCCTGACAGACGGAAAGAAGTAATGTGATATGTCCCTGATCATGATGTGCATCTGTTCTCTAGGTAGTAATTTGAGGAGGAAAGAGCTGGCAGCAAGCTTGTATTTCATGTAAGCACTCACAGTCAACATACTCAGGTAACTTAAACTTGAAATATGTTATTAGGGAACTGGTGTTCTTAAAATACAGGTGAATTTGAGTATCAATACATGATCATTATTAACAGTGTGATATAAAATATAACTTTTTATAGTCAACACATTCTGATTTTATTAAACAAATTGACAGAAAAACATGAAAATGATAACCTTGGTGTGTACCCAGAGGTTGTTACATTTGAAATCTTCAAACTGGGTGTCCCAGAGTTACTCAATACCCTTCTTCTCTCTGGACAGGGGCTGGTTGGCTCACTAGTAACAGGCCTCTCTACCTCTATTCTCACTTTGCCCAAAGCACCCAGGAACCGACAGGCAAAGTAGCCCTTCTTAGACCTCCATTCTACCAATTGCTGGTCTCTGTTTTCCATCTGAACTGGCCAGGCATACTAAACACATCATCAAATCCTAGTCTAACTCCATTCATCCTGGAATCATATAATTCCTTAATTCTGGGAAAAGAAGACTACAAGAGAATGGAAAAGCAGCAGTTGGAAAAGTAAAAATTACTCTACTAGAGCCACTTTTACTCAGTATTACAATATTTAGATTTAAAAGTTTTCAAAATACTCAGGATAAAGTTTCAAGCAGTGAAATTTAAGCTTCTATAAATTTGGTTATGTAAATTAAAATGAAGAAATCACTCTTTGACTGGCGCAGCTAGAGGAAAAGCAAGCACTGCTCTCTTTTTCAATGTTTAAAAAGCACTGCTCTCTTGTTCAATGTTGAAATAGACTCTGGCAATGATAATTTTAGAGTTTATTTCTAACAAAATTTCAGATGATGATTGTGCTAATTCTGTAGCTTTAGAGTAAAAGAAAGAATATTTCAGACGCTAGATTGTTCGGTGGGGCCTGGTAGAGATAAGGTTCCTTTCTGTTTACCATTTCTGCCAAGAGCCTCAATGTTTGAAAACAATTTGCTACACAGTACGTTATACAAAGACCTACAGAAAATTGCTACAATTCTGCTTTACACAACATTGAGACTAGCTGTCATAGAGAATTTGAATTCCTTGACTAAAGATGATGCTTTTGAGTTTTTAAGGAGAAGGTCACCGTTGAAGGCAACGTGGTAAGAAATGACACTGGTCATAAACTAACTTTGGGAATAGGATCAAATTTTGGTCCTTGATTATTTGTATTTGTCATAAAATTGAATTTCATGTATGTACATATATACCTTTATGTTACTTTTATTTTCAATGAATATATCTATTTATAATTTCCATTGTTAATTAAAATAATTTAGGTAAAGATATATGAATAATAATGATTTCTGAAACCCAACTTTTCACCGGATTTTCATCTAAAAAAATTGATAAATATGTAGATATGTTCCCTGGAAGATTAAACATATAATTACCATATACAGCCCTTGTTATTCATATAATAAAGTTGAAGCCCACTGTAAAAACAGACATGCCTTTGGGTGTCTTAGCAAAGCTAAATTATGTAGAATTGATGCTACTTTGGCAAGCATCACTATTCCATGAGCCAAATGCCCACCCTTTTATCTCTCCTTTTTTTAATTCCTCTTCTGACGTCATAATTATTTTATTAAGCATCTATTTTTAGAATGGATAGTAATACAGGTAATTAGCAAGTCAAATGTATAATTTTTTAAAGGCAATTAACAATTTATTTTAAAAATTTTAACTCAGAAAGTTTGTGTGAGTTGGAATTCTCATAAAAATATTTTGCTGAAGCATTGTGATATTAACTTATAATTATTATAGTCATCATCTTTGCTGATTTCATATACTAAAAATATTTTTGAGAATTGCTATAATTTTGCATATTTGTTATTTTTTAATTTTTTGTTCTTATTTTATTGCTTCTTTTGCTCAATTTATTTTTTTTTCTGAATATTTATGAATACTTCATTTATGTTTCTGAATATTTATGAATACTTCATATTAACATTTTATATATTAGGCTTAGTGATAATTTTCCCACTATTTTTTCAGACATTTTACTTTTTTAGATTTCTCTTTGCTCTTTAAGTTTTTCTTATACGTTTCTGTGGTTCTGAAAAATAGACATTTTATTCTCCATTGTCTCTTCAATATTCCTTATAGCTATAGAACTGGACATATTTTTCTTCTGCATGTAATTACGCAACGATTTCTATAATCACTTCCATGTGACAGTCTCTAAATCATATTTTAGATCAATTTATATTATATCAGAGAAATAATGTGAGCATTATGGTAAATAGATTGCTGAAGTCACTTCTATTCTTTACTGTTTCTGTATCCCTTCTTTTAACAGTATAACTTTACAGCTCCTTCAGTAAACAGGTGGAGTCTATTTTCCCAGTCCTGGCTGCTCCGTCATCCTTTTAACTCACTTGGCCAACAGAATGAAAAGTGATGGTGTGTTGGTGATAAAGTTAGGCTTCAAGAGGCCTTGCAAATTTTTGCTGTTCTTTACTGGGAAAGATGTTGAAGCCAGTCTACAGGAGAATGTGCTACATAGACACGAGTTGTGTAAGGCCTGATTTTGCAGCCTAATATTCAGACAACACACAGACTGAGAAACCAGCTAAGATCAGCAGAGCTGCCTAATTGAACTTCTGGTGACCACAAACACAGAATGAGATTTGCTGAGTTCAGCTCAGATCAGCAGTACTAACCATGTGACCCAAAGACTCATGAACAAACTAAATGTAAATTGCTGTATGTTACAAAACTATTGTTTTTTATTTTTTTTTAATTTCGTGGCATTTTTTTGTGGTTATAAATAACTAACCCAAGAAAACACATTTCAAATGTAAATGTATTTAATTATATACTCTTCATGTGTTTTTTTGCACTGCTCTGTAGTATAGATTACAAAACATTAAAATAGATATTGATAAAGGACAATAGAAAAATAAATGCAAATTAAATATTTTACCATATATTTATTTTTTGGATTATAAACATATGTAAATTATCTAATATATCATTTTTCTCAGTTAAGCCATTTCTTTATTATGTTCCATGCATTATATGACCCCATGGAACCCTCTGTTTCTCTTTTCTAAGCCTTCATAATATCAGTAATATTTTCTTCTCTCTTTATGCCCCTCTAAATTGTAAATCTCAAGAAATCAGGATCTGTATTCATCTCCTTCATCACTCTATTGAATACTTAGAAAAATAACCATTTGAAAAAATACAGCAAAGAGTAGCAATCTATTCTTTTATATGATCAAAGCTATTGGTTTTTCCATTGTGCTTTTCTTTATTTTGTAATACTTATAAATTTTTCAAATTCTAAAGAAAATATTTTTATTTTATGTGTTTAATATACAGTTCCTAGTTTTTCCTAGTTTCTATAAATCACTGTGGAATATCTAAATGGTTATTTTTTTCTCTAAATCACATATTAAATGATCTATTTCTTTCATATTGATTTTTAAAGCAAACAATGCAATTTAAAAGGTCTTTACATGCTTTCAGATTAAAATAGTCAAATATTTCTTAGTGTACTCTGTTTCTAAACCATTATATAAAGCAAATACAATATTTTCTGACAAATTAATTTTTAGCGAGTCATAATTATTTGAAAGGAAAAGAGATCTGCTTAAACAGACTAGAATGAGAAAAATTTATTATATGGGTTCCAGAGGGTCCAAGAGATTATCAGGATTTAGTTAGGATTTATGAATTATAGAAAGAGAAATTTACCTAGAACATGTATCTACTCAATGTCCTGGGTTCTTCTCCTCTGGAATAGGTCATTCTGGTTTATAAACACAATGTCATATGTAACACTTCATGTCCTTTCTGCTTCAGGGACCATCACAAGCAACTGATCAGAATTTCTGACTTAATTTATAGTCCCTGAAGTGTATCTAACTGGCTTAGATTAGATCAAGTGTCCCCCCTGGACAATTATTTCTGTCACCCACAATTTGTTATTTTTTAAAACAGATATATGAACAGGATACCACAGTTATTGTTACTATAATTAATTGAGACTAGAAAGAAAATATTTCATAATTATTTACTGTGCCAGATATAAAGTGGGCATTAACAATTTATAAAACTAAATTAGTTTTTTTAATTTTAATGTAAAATACAGATTAATACAATGGTTAATACAGATAGCTTAATCAGGTTCTGCCAAACCCAATCTGCCTTCAGAGTACATCTAAAAATTCTGGATAAAATACAAATAAATGATGTTCTGAAGGCACTGAAAAGTCAATGAAAGTAGGAAGAGTTTGGTGGTAACTTTCCAGACTTATTTGATATATTTTCAATAAGGTTTGAATATCCCTATTTTCATGCGTCTTACGCCAAGGGTAGGCTTAAACTCTGAAACATACAAATACACACACACACACACACACACACACACACACACACACACACTCTTTCTTGACTGAAGAATTACATATCAGAATTCAGGGCAATGGCAGTCATTAGAGCATTAGTGGGAAATGCCACAAGGAAATTCTAAATTCTGTGTGCAAATTCTGCTCAAATCTCTGGGATAATGCCTGAATCACACATTCTTTTAACATCCCAGCAGAATAAAAGATCTGAACAAAGGTTTGAAAGGTCACCCAAGAGTTTGTAGTTTGATTCCCACTCCGTGGATGGCCTGCTCAGTAACAGAATCAATAATTTCCAGAGGAATGGTGTTGAATCCAGAGTCTGCCTACACAATATAACATTCATAATATCCAAGATACAATTCACAGTTACTCAATATAACAACAAAAAATATTACAAGTTCTCACTGAAAAAACAATTAACAGAGAACAATGTCAAGATGACGAAGTCTTAAAATTAGCAAACATGAATATTAAGACAGCTATCATTACTATGCCCAATGACATTTAAAAAAATACTTTTAATGATAGAAAAGATATAAATGGTCTGCAAGTAAAATATAGACAAAAAACAAAAATTCTAAAGCTTAAAAAATGGAAAAAATTACTGAAGAGATTTATTCAGAATGGTGATGACAGAATAGAGTCAATGAATTTGAAAATAAATGAACTAAAATGATCTAATTTAAAGAAGAGAAAGAGAAAAAAATGAAATGAAAATAAGTAGTCTTTCAGTAATCTTTGGGAAAATATATAAAGGATTAAGGCATGTGTAATTGAAATCTCAAATAAGAAAGAGGAGAGAAAAAAATGGTACAGAAAAAATATTTGAGGAAATAATGACCAAAATGTTCACGATTTGGTGTAGGATATAAATTGTCAGAATCAAGAGGTTCAGCAAACTCAAAACAGTATGAATAAAATATAAACTATGCCCTACCACAAAAATTAAAACAATATTTATTTAAAAATAAAGATAAGAAAATAATGTTGAAAATTCTGGGAGGACAATACCATAGAGGGGAACAAAAAAATTTACTATTGAATTTAATAAAAAATTATGGAAGCAAGAAGAAAGTGGACTAACCTTTTTAAAGTGTTGCGAGAAAAAAAAAAAAAAACTGTCAACCCAGAAGTCTATTTCCAGCAAAAACATCCTTCAAACATAAAGTGAAATAAACACACTTCTAGATAAACCAAAGTTTAGAGAATTGTTATTACCAGATTTCCAGGCTGATCATAGGTCTGCAGGAGGAAATGGAAATCATCGGAAATAAAAACTATGTGAATAAATATGAAATATAAAATTTTTCTTCTCATAATTTTTTTAAGTAGAAAAATATTTGAAAAAAAAGTCATATTTATTTCTTGTGAGATTTCTAAAGTATATAGATATATTGCATAAGAAAACTATAGAATGGAGTATAGGGTAGGACTTAGTTAATGAACCCATAAGGTTACAGTGTATCTATATTATATAATATGGTACAATATTAACTCTAAGTAGACTGGGACAAGTTAAGGGTGATTATTATAATTTCTAGGTCAATATCCACATGAAAAATCCAAATACTATAGTAAAAAAGCCTATAAATAAAATGGAATTTTTAACTAACATAGATCCTCTGGAAAGCAATATGATAGTGTATTTTAACATATCTTAGGATTCCTCTTTGTTAACCAGCTATCAAAAAAACAAACAAACAAACAAGCAAACATATTTTTACAGAAAATACTGGATGAAACTACAAACAATGATTGTTTAATCATATCATTTTCTGTTTGTTCAATTTTTACATGTTCAAGTTGTATACCTTTTATGGTGGAAATTAGTACTATTTTATTGTACAATTGCCCCTAAAGTTGCAAAGGCTGTCTTTTAATTATTCACTCCTTTTTCTTTCTTTCTGTCACAAACATTAACACCTGTGTTGCGTAAAGGCTGCTGATTTTCTTTCAGTGTTGTCCTCAAAAATGTTACTGCATTTTTCTGTCAAACAGCATTTAGCATTACTACACGGTATACTCATGAGATTGGTTAGGAAAACAGATTGGAACAACCTTCAAATGCTGCAAGGTGAAGTGATTTGACCTAGGTCATATAAAGATAAGTGACAGTACTAGAGCAGTATATGGCTACATAAAAAGCTTGTTTTAATTTATTCTTCAGTATTAGCTTCTGAATCAGAGTTTTTGCTTTACAAAATAAAGGGAAATTAAATAAGTAAAGGAGCAACTCAAGTTAAAATTTCCGTCAATTTAATTCTGTTGTCTTAAATATTTGTTTTCCAAAATGACGTATTTCCTTTACATTAACAAAATAAAGTGGATATTGGACAGTGACATTAACTAAGCATTTATCCAGGTGGATGGCTAGGAAACAATTATTTGAGAATGATAGTCAGTTAAGTCCCTCAGCTGAAAGAGGGTACAATCTTTGAAAATTTGCTCAAGAAACAATACTCAATATTCTCTAGCTGAAAGAGATCATGAAGACCAACTAGCATAGCATTCCTTAGAGTACTTTCATACTTTCACTCATTCAGTCATTCAATCAATTATTCATTTATTATAACACAATATACTTTAAATAAGAAATATGATTTCTGAAAATGAATTGAGATGAAGAATGAATTACTAGAATCACAGAGAAGAGATCATTTTTGAGCCTGTAAGTGACACAAAATGAGAATAGATTATGTTGTAGTTCCTGTTACAAATTTTGACTACATTCTTTCTTTAGAATGTGGTTTCTAGAATTTATTTTGTGGTTCAGTGAACATTTACCTAGGATAAACAACACTCATCTCCACAGTCTGACTAAAGGAGTGATTAGAGAAGAGTGATTAATGTTTAAGGAATTTTCAAAAACTTTATACATAAACAAACTAGAATATAATCATCAGTAAGAAAATAATTTCCAGATATTTTTTAAATATTTAATTTTCATTCACTCTAACATTGCATCATTGATCTGTGTTGTTTCACTGTGCATTTTACACTTTCCACCACAGAGACCAAGGGGATCTATAAATAATTTGCTACTTATTCAAGGGTTGAAATGTGACCTAGACAGGGCCAGGCAATGCTCTCTCACAGCAAATGAGGCAAAAGAGATGCTGAGGTTTTTACTTGCACAAGCAGTATTAATGGTGTCCTGAAGTTAGGGGTGTTATGTTGGCCAGGTTGTTTCTACCTCTCGTTTGTTTATCCTATCTTATTTCCATGGTTTCTATTTGTTTCATAAGACTGTTTCTCTAATTTATTTTGAGTATTCCAATATTTCTGCAACTTACTAGGTATCAGACATTGCTTTAAGTGCTTTGCTTGAATTATTTCACATACACATGCATACACATACCACAGATAAATCTCTTGAGAAAAGTATTAGTACCATCTCAATTTTTCAGATAAACTAATATACAGAAAGATTAGTGTTAATAAGTGGCAGAGCTGTATTATGAACACAGATCCTCATGCTCTTGAATCTACGCTATTAACCATTATGTTAACACAGTAATGTTTTATGACCTGGTTGGTGTATTTTTATAACAGTTTTACTGAGCTATAATCGATATACCATACAAATCCCCCATTTAAAGTATACAATTCAATTTTTAAAATTATGTTCACAGAGTTTTACAACTATAATCACAATAAATTTTGGAATACTTTTATGTTACCTAAAGAATACCCTTCTCACTTTAGTTATCTCCCCCTCTATACCCTTTAGGCAACCACTAATTTGCTTTATGTCTCTACATACCCCTGTGGACCTTCCTATGAATGGAATCACATAATATGTGATCTGCTGTGACTGGTTTCTTTCATATAGCATCAAGTTTTTAAGGTTAATGCATATTGTACCATGTATCAGATGGTACTTCTTTCATCTTTTGTGGCTTAAAGATATTCTATTATATAAATATACTAAATTTTGTTTATACATTAGTAAGTTGGTGGGCATTTGGGTTTCCATCTTCTGACTCTAATGAATAACACTGCTATAAATATTTATTACAAGTTTTTATGTGGAGATATCTGGAAGAGGAATTGCTTAGAAATATAATAACTTGGTGTTTGAGGACATGCAAGATTATTTTACAAAGATGCTGCAGTATTATATATCTCAATCAGTAGTGCATGAAGGCTCCAAGTTCTCAAGACCTCACTAACACTTGATATTACTTGACTTCTGGATTTTAGTCAACCTAGTGAATATCTGGTGGTATCACTGTGATTTTGATTTGCATTTTCCTCTTGACAAAGGAAGTTTAACATCTTTATACGTGTTTGTTGGCCATATGTATATTCTCTAATGATAAATATTTATTCAAATCTTTTGCCCATTTTGTAAAATTAATAGAGTATTTTTAGAGCAATTTTAAGTTTACAGTGAAATTGAGCAGGAAATAGAGAAACTTCTCATGTATACCCTTTAACTATGCACAAAATTTCCCCTGTTCACATCTTGCATTATATGTGTTACCACTGAGGAAATTCATTATTATTAAGTTTATAGCATACTTAAGAGTTCATTTCTTGTGCTGTACATTTTAATGCAGTTTGACACCATATAATTTTATGTAACCAGCATTACAATATTACACAGAATAACAGTTCCATTGCCCAAAAAATCCCCTGTGCTTCACCTTTTCATCCTTCCCTCCCTTTCTTGGCAACCACCAATATTTTACTCTTTAGTTTTGTCTTTTCCAGAATGTCATATAGTTGAAATCATGTATTATGTAGTTTTTTCAGATTGGCTTCTTTCACGTAGCAATATGCATTTAATGTTTCTCATGTCTATACATGGCTTTATAACTCATATATTCCAACTTATGAGTGTACTATAATGTGTTTATGTATTCACTTAGTCAAAGGCATTTTGGTTCTTTCTAGTTTCTGAAAGTTATGAATATTTCTACATGGGTTTTTGTGTGGACATAAAATTTACTTACAATTTATTTTGGGGTAAATACCTAGGTGCACAATTGCTGGAACATATGGTAAGATTATGTTTAACTTTTAAGAAACTGCTAACTGCCTTCCAAAGTTGCTGTTAAACAAACCAAATATATGCATTCCCACCAGCAATAAAATTCCTATTGCTTCACATCTTGGCTAGTATCTCTTGTTGGCAGTATTTTGAATTTTAGACATTCATTCCCATTTTATTTGTTATTTATGTTTTATTATAGAAATATGAATTATTTAGATATTCTGGCTACAAGTCCCATCATATATATGATTTGCACAATTTTCTTCCATCTTGTGGTTTTTCTTTCTGGTTTCTTGATAGTGCCCCTTGAATTACAGAAGTTTTATTTTGGATTAAATATAATTTTCGTTTGTGTGTGCGCGCACACGCTTTTAGTGTCATATCTAAGAAAACATTGTCAATTTGAAAGTCACAAAGATTTGTGCTTGTTTTCTTATAAGTTTTATTTTTTGTCAATTACACTATATCTTAGATTATTTTGAGTATGGTATGAGAATGGAGTCCAACTTCATTCTTTTGCAAGTGGCTATCTAGTTGTCTCAGCACCATTTGTTGAAAAGACTATTCTTTCCCTATTCAATGTCTTGTTACCCTTGCCAAAAATCAATTGACCATAGATACATGTGCTTATTTATGGACTCTGAATTCTATTTCATTAATTTATATGTATATCATATGCTAGCATCACACCATCTTGCTTACTATTGCTTTGTAGTAACTTTTGAAAGCAGGAGTATGATTCCTTCAACTCCATTCTTCTACTTCAAAATTGTTTTGCTATTTTGTGTCCTTTGACTTGAATGTTAATTTCTACATTGATACTAGCTTGAATTCTAATAGGATTGCTATCTTAACAATATCAAGTTTTCAGATTCATGAACATAGATATGTTTCCTTTATCTAGATCTTCCTTAATTTCTTTCAATCATGTTTTATAGTTTTCAGGGTATAAGTTTTGCACTTTTGTTACATTTATTCACAAATATTTTATTGTTTTTGATTAATTGCAAAAAAATTGTTTTCTTAATTTTATTTTTGGTTTGTTCACTTCTATGTACATGTTTTAACTTTTATTTTGCACTTTGAGAAGTAATATGTTGATAAAATTAAAGCTAATGAACAAATCTCTGAGTCAGTTGTAATTTAATAGGTCCTGACATTTTTAGAGATTCAGTTAAAAAATAATAAATAAATAATACAAAGAATAGAAACAGTAAATAAAATGATTTATTAATTACATAAATGAGGGATAAATTTTAGTGTAAATAAATAACACACTTTCAGTGCTATAAAACTTCATATTATGTACATTAAATGTTTTAAAATAGTGAAAGAAATTAACATTGATTAAAGTATCTTCAAAACTGATTTTAGAGCACTAATAAAAACTATATTCAGCTCCCAAGATACAGGAGACATATTAATTTCCATTTAACAACTATTTTATTTTCAAGAAAATCTTTTACCTAAAATATTGTGCCTAAATTTTTTTCAATACATTTCGTTCATTGTATAATAGTAAAAGCCAGAAATAACATATATGTTTATGAGTGGGTAATATATTATTAAATATACATATAATTATCTACCTAGAAGACATAACAATGAACAAAGTAGAGTAGGTACCTTTAAAATAAAAAGAATAAAACTAGACTATTGTCTATCACCACACAACAAAATTAACTCAAAATGGATTAAAGACCTTAATATATGACCTGAAGCAATAAATTGCATAGAAGAAAACATAGGGACTAAATTCATGGACCTTGGACTTAAAGAGGATTTTATAAATTTAACCTCAAAAGCAAGGGAAGTAAAAGCTAAAATAAATGAATGGGACTACATCAAACTAAAAAACTTTTGCTCAGCAAAAGAAATCATCAACAAGGTAAAAAGACAACCATCCAAATGGGAAAATATATTTGCAAGCAACTCCTCTAATAAGTCCCAAATATTCAAAATATACAAAGAACTCTTGCAACTCAATAACAACAACAACAACAAAAGCGATCTAATCAAAAAATGGGCAGAGGACCTGAACAGACACTTCTTCCAAGAAGACACAAATGGTCAACAAACATGTAAAGATGCTCAATATTGCTAGCTATTAGAGAAATGCAAGTCAAAACCACAATGTGGTACCATTTTACACCTGTTAGAATAACTGTTATCAATAGGACAAGTAATAACAAGTGTTGGAGAAGATATGGAGTAAAAGGAAGCTTCATACACTGCTAGTGGGACTGCAAATTGGTATAGTCACTATGGAAAACAATATGGAGGTTCCTCAATATGGAGGTAGAATTGATCTACCATATGATTTAGCAATCCCTTTACTGGCTATTTACCAAAGACTTGAAAAACCATATCTAAAAAAAATATTTGCACATCAATGCTCACAGCAGCATTATTCACAGTGGCCAGTAAGTGGAAGCAACTGAAGTGTCCTACAACAGACAATTGGATATAGAAGCTATGGTGCATATTATATAATGGAATATCACTGTCATAAAAAGAAATGAATACTGCCATTTGCGACAACGTGGATAGACCTTAAGATAATCATGCTAAGCAAAATAATCCAGAAAGAAAAAAATTGAAAACCACATAATATCACTTATATGTGAGATATAAACCTAAAAACAAATGAACAGGACAAATAATCAGATACTCATGGACATGGAGTATAGACTAGTGGTTACCAGAGTATAGGCGGGGAGAGGAGAGGAAGGAGGTAAGAAAAAAAAAAAAAGAGAAAGAAAAATATCTCCAAAATTATTAAGTGAAAACAGCTCATGTGCAGAGTCAGATTCCTTATTTATGTGTGACTATGTATTTGTTTGTATATGCATAATTTTTTTTAAACCATGAGTATTATTTGGACAATGATAGCAGAGGCCATTTTGTTTCTATCATGCTTTTTACCCTTCAAACAAATTAACACATTTAATAAAGCAACAAAAATGATAAATGCAGTCTTCACTTTGTAAAACAATATGAATATGTAGAATTTAACACGGTTGGAAGGTGAGCTGCTGAAACACAATCTGTCATATGATTCATACTTACTACTGCTTTTCTTCTTTATGGTAGGATGAAAATCTTGAAACTTTTTCTTATTAAAAACACCGAACCATAATAAGTATAATTTATATACTTAATTACCTATCATTTTACACTAGGAAAACTCTATATAATTAATTTAGGTTTAAATCTTTAAAACTGTTTATTGTATATAAAAATATAGAAACGAAAAGAAATTATAGGAGTAGAGATTAATGCTTTTCAAACTGAAAACACCTGTGTGTAAGGGAATTGATTTTACTCTATTTAAACACAAATATATGAGCCAGGTGCAATTACATGGATACTGACAGAAGATGCCTGATTCTTAGATCAAAAAACAAACTAATTATACCAGCACAATTGTTCTGGATTCCTAAACTCCAAGTCCCACAGGGCAATGTAGTGGGCTACCTGAAACTGCTATGCACTAGGCTGCACCAAAGGAGAGGAACTCTGGGCATAAGGAACTCACTGATGTTAGGATAGGCAGAAAGCAAACCTGATCTTTGTGCAGAAAGAAACATAATTTCATCTCTCCAAAACATGAATTGTATAAATAATCTGGAAAAAATGGCTCAAGTTACAAAGCTGTCAGGGCTTTATAACCCTAATGTACTCAGAAAGACCTATATTATCTCAAGGAGTTCATGGTGGATTTCTTCCCAACAGCTCACCCTGAGTCATATGCTGCATTGACCTCTGGAAAGTTTTCACATTAGTATGACATTCCTTTGACAATTCTAATTAATCTGACCAACAGAGGCTGAAATCAAATTCTTTCAACTAGTCTCATGTAGGATATAACTAGAGCTTCTATCAATAGGATTTTAAGAATTAAGATGAGACAAACTATCTTAGTCAATTCTCGCTGCTATAACAAAATTCCCCAACCTGGTTGGCTTATAAACAACAGAAATTTATTTTGTACAGTTTTCAAGGCTGGAAGTTCACTTTCAGAGTACCAATATGATTGCTTATTTCTCACTTCACTACCTTAAGCCCTCTTTCAGGTTTCAGACTTCACATTGTATGTTCACATGGGGGAAGGGCTAGGGAGCTCTCTCAGGACTCCTTTATAAAGGAATTAATCTTGTTCACGACGTCTTACCTTTTTATACTATCTCATTTAATATAAGATTTCAACAGATATGAATTTTGGAGGTACGCAAATATTCAGCAAAATCCCCCAAAATGGTATTTTTCTCAACCATTTCTTTCAGGATTCCATGATTTATGAGGGATAGAAAAAAAATCACATAGATCATTGAGTCTACCTTAAGAAACTAGGAGACTTTCTCCTTATATATCTGTTTTGACCTTCCATTTTTCCTAAGGCAATAATTCAGATACATCAGGATTTATTACTGATTGCATCAACTCTGCCTTGGCCTGCAAGAGAGAAGTCTAGGGTAAGTTTATCATCTATAACCACTCTGGCCAGTGAATTAATTAGGCTGAGCTAAATGCCTTCTAAGGTCAAGGTGGTGTCATTGATAATATAAGCTAACATCAGGGGGAAATTCTTGCTAATTTTTCTAACTGGACAATCCTATCATAGCAATAAATTCCCACAGAGCTTTGTAAATAATATTGGTTGTCACTGTGGGACGTTTTCCCAAGTAACTAAGGGTCACCTCATGTAGTACAGATTTGTGGAGTTGTCTGAGAGCTACCACTGGGAATTGCTTAAAAACGTCAGTCTCTTATAACCACAATGAGGCACAATGTATCATGGCTTTGGAAGCAGAAAAAGTTTGTGCTAGGCATGAGAAGTATACATAAAAGTGTAGTCCTGGTGGTACACACGATACTCTCAGAAAAAAAAAAAAAATCACTTATCATTATTGAGGTTTCCCCAATAGGCATTTTTTTTTTTTTTTCAGTTATGAGAGGCTTGATTCCAGCCGGTCTTATCACAGAACATGTCCTTACCATGGTCATTTGCATTTGTGTCCCAGACTTTCTGACTGGTCACAGAGTTTTGTTTTGTTTTGTTTTTACTACAGTTTATAGATTCAAAGAAAAGTGTCTCTAATCTGCCATTGTGTAGTCTCCCAAATAACAGACCAGACAGCTAGACTGCAGGCAACAGCCAGGAGATAATAAAAATATTTCAGAGTTCATCAAGGAAAGTGTTGGCCTAGCTATGAGCACTAATTTGACTTCTGCCAAGTGAGCAGAGAGCCCATATTGGCTTTTGGTTATACATAGCGGGTGCTGATTTTGCACAGATGGCTTTCCATAGCAGTACAATGCATACCATCATATTTCAACATAGATGAGCAATCAGTGAACCAGGCCCAGGCATTTAGGGAAATCTCTGTGAATGGAAAGGCTCATTGAGCCAGCAGTTTTGCTTAAGGCAGTGAAGTGAGAAATAAGGATTCTCCCAAAGGAATAGCTACCACTTTTTTTTTGCACATCTAAGATGCTTCCAAGGACAAGTCAGTTGCTCGCTTGAAAAACAATTTTTATTTGATAAGCAAGACTTGTAGGGCCCTTCTAACCTTGTTATTTATTGAATTCAAAGTGACTCACCACAAAATGTGAATATCAGGCTGGATATTCACAAGGTCTGCATGTGGTATGCATTCAACTGGTTCAAAGGAGATTTACTTGGTGTTTACATAGGAAAGGTGGCACCTTTGTTCTGGGAAATAGCTTCTCAGTGTTAAGGCTGCAATTAATTCTCTAGCTAAAGTGCTGTCTTTCTTCTCCAGTGATTGTGATTATATATTATATCTCCTGGGCTCCTGGGATAGGATAGGAAGTAAAGTTGTAGAATGATGCACATATCTTTCTTTATGTGAAGCTACTCTGAATGAAGAATACCCTCTGACACATACAGGATGAAAAAAAAGCATGTAGTTCCTTAAGAAAATTATCCCTTTAGCTATGGGTTGGTGGGGGAAGGGGCAAAAACAAAAGGAAAAAAAAAAGTTAATTTAACATTCTTTCTTTACAATGCGCCCTTTCCAAACTCCATCTGTTGAATCTGGGTGCCTTTTCTTCCTATGGAACCAGGTAGGATAGTATTTGGGAAACATAATTTCATTAGGGTCATGAAAATTTGTGTCTCCCTATCCTTTTCTCTGGAGTTCCCTGAATATATGATGTGATGTAAGGAACTTAAGACTCACTATTGGAGAAGGGAGACTGCATATATATTTATAAAAGTTGAATTCGGGGTAGAGAAAAGAATCAAGATCTGGGGACACAAATATATTTACACACACATACATGCAGAGGTTATTTTCATTATCATTAGAAAAAGTTTGGAACATGAAGAGGCTAAATACTAGTTAATGCTTCATCTTTTGTTTCCTACAGATTTCTTGTCTTATGAAAATCTTCTGAACCAGCCAAAGCTTCTTCATAGCAGTCAAGACTCACCATTGAGAATTTTGGGAAGTTTTATTGTTATCACTGAATAGATCTAATGTTTGAATGAAAAACTACAAAAAAGGCTTAGCAGTAAAGCAGTCCATTTACTGTCATTTCCTCTTACTGAACATTATATGTCCCATGCCTGCATGCCCTGGGTGGCCTAGCCAATGTTTTGATATGGTGATAGCGGTCATAAATTCCTCTCAAATCATGCTTACTGTTAATATTCTTGAGGGTAGTAAAGAGCCTTCCTTCAACTCCAGAAGGGTCTCATTGCTGGTTATTAGAATGGGGCTGACAGCACAAGAACTGCTCACACCTTAAGGAGAGATGTTTTTGAGCCTATCTCCTGGTACTTGTCTCCTTAATAACAATGCAACAAAGCAGAAAACTATTGCTTGGCTAAATAACCATATCATTTAATCAACATATCTATCAATGGGTCTCAAGGTCGTCACTCAAATCCCATTAACTTACTCTTCACAGAAAGTCAGTCAGGTGTCTATCAGTACTCCATTCTCCTCAAGAAAACTGTGGGGGAATTCACTTTTCTTACAAGTTAATAAGATAGCCTGCGGCAGTCATATGGATGCTGACAGAAGACCCAAGGCTCCTGGGTCAGAGACAAACAACGTTATTACTTAGAGAAAAAGTAACAGCCAGACTATCAGTAGCATATCAACCTAGAAGGCCAGATACAATCTGCCTGAGCAGTAGGTTGCACCATAACAGAACTGTGAGCTTAACACTTATGGCAAGCAATAAGCAAGAATGTTCCTTGTGTGAGATAAACATGATAGTATCTTTTATAATTTTCAGTGGCATACATAATCTTAAAACAGGGTCTTGGGTGAAAAAGTGTTCAAGGCCTTATAATCTTGAAACACATGGCAAGATATGTATAAGTAAAAGTGGCCCATAGAGGACTGCTCCCAAATATTGTATAACTAGTACCCAAATTAAGCAACAGAACATTACCAATGCCTCAGGAACCATCTGTGTGTGTGTTGCTTTCTTCCAGTTACTATTACACCCTAAAAGTTTCCAATATCCTGAGTTCTGGAAGATTGATTATATTTGTATATTCAGATAAACATAATCAACCAGCATATTCTTATTTGTGTTCAACTTCTATTGCTGGAAATTATGTTAATGATATACAGCCATACTACTACATATCATTGCAAGTTGTTAATTCTCATTGCTGAATAGTATTAAACTTGGTACTATAGCCCAACTATTCTATCATTAATGTGCTTTTGCTGACTTAAACATTCTAGTGCAGACCTTTTGACAAACATATACATTCCTTTTGAGTATAGATCTAGTAGTAAAATTATTAGGTTCATAGGGTATTTACTTTTGCTTAACAAAATTCTAAATTGTACTAATTTAAATTTCTTACAAACAGCACTATATAAAAATAACAGTTGTTCAATATCTTTTTCAACTGATGGCATTTTTTATCCTTTTCATATTAGCCATATTGTCTTCTTAATTCGCATACTCTTGATGAATAATGATGTTGAGTATCATGTTTACTGGCCATTATATATATTTTTATGTAATATAAGTGGTCAAGTTTTTAACAATATTTCTATTAATATTTATTTTTTCTATTATTTTTGTAGAATGTGTAATACTGAATCAATTCCTTTATTAAATATTAATGCATATCACATACATTTTTCAATCTGAGGATTGCCTATTTATTCTCCTGATGTTATCTTTTGATGACTACTTTATAATTTTAATATGAACACACACATGCACACACACACATACATATTTAATCACTGTGTGACTTATTTCTTCAATTATCATTCTGAAATCATGAAGATGTTTTCTTATGATTTTTTAATAAGCTTTTGTTTTATCTTTTACAATTACATTAACCATTCATCTGGTGTTTATTTTTGTGTATGTGGGTAGGCAGGAGAAATAAAACACTATTTCCAGGTGACATAAGCACCATTTATTGAAAAAACGATCTTTTCTCCACTACATGCAATATTTCCTTTGTCATAAAATAAGTAACCCTTTATGCGTAAGTCTATTATTGGCTTCCTATTCTATTCTACTGCTCATTTTTTTCTATTCTTGCACCATCACCTTTCTATCTTGATTATCTTATAATAAGTGTTAATATATTGCATTGTTATTCCTTTAGCTATGCTCTTGTTAAGTTTATCTGTTCTTAGCTTGGACATCCCATTTTCATATGAATTTAAGAATTAACTTTTAGTTTTGTTATATACATGCACCAAACGTGTACACACACAGTTAAGAGACTGTATATTGGAAATTATTTGTAAACAATTGACAACTTTAGAATACTAAGTTTGACAATTCATGGTTCTAGAATATTGCTTCATTTATCTAGGTTTTGTTGTATTTCTCTCAATAATGTTTTGTAATTTTTAGTAAAGAGAATGTTCATTATTGTTAATTATATTTATTATAATAAATTTGATGTTTTTCCTGCTAGTGTAAATTAATTTTAATTTTTCCTATCTCAGCACAGCATAAACAAAATTATTTTTTGTGTATTAATATCTTATGAAATTACTTTGCTAAATTCACTCTTAATTTAGATTTTAGTATATGTATGTTCTTTGGATCTCTTAGGTACACAATAACGTTCTATATAAATAAAAGTTTTCAATATCTTATGCTTTGCATTTATTTATATATGTAACCTGTATCACAGTGTTAAAGTTAACAGGTAATATTGGGCATCCTAATCTTATTTTTGATCTTAGAAGGGGATGTGAGTTAAATGTTTCACCATTAAGTATGATATATATTCTAGGTTTTCTTATAGATATCCTTTATCTCTTCAAGAGAGTTCCTTTTTATTTCTAGTTTAATGTGTTTTTAAATAAATAAATAAATATGTATATATATATATATATATATATATATATATACATATATATAAAATTAACATGCTGATGATTGTACATTTTTTTCTATATCTATCAATTTTGCATCTATCTGTGACCACATATGGTTTCACCCCTCTTTTCCATTAATTGATTGAATTATTTGAGTGATTTTTAAATGTTAAATATTTCTTGCTTTTCTAGATTAAATTATCCTTATTTATAATGTATTATTCTCTGTAATGTGTCACTAGATTTGATTTAAAATATCTCAAAAACTGTTTGCATCTACATGAAAAAAATGTTGGTTTTAAATTTTTCTTTCTTGTAATTCCCTATCAAGTTTTATATTAAATTAATTACGGTTTTTGTGATAAGAATTTAGAAACATTTGTCATTTCCATTATCTGGAAAAGTTTGCAAATGATGAACAATTAATTTTGGTGAAGTCTTTAACATTTTCCATATAGAGAATCCTGTCATCTGCAAAAAGTGACAATCTGACTTCCTCATTCTTAATTTGTATGCCTTTTATTTCTTTCTCTTGCTTGATTGCTTTAGTTAGAATTTCTAATACTATATTGAATAAGAGTGGTGAGAGGGTAAGTTAGACAAAAAAAGTTGAGAACCAAATGATTTTACTCATGTGAGATCTAAAACAAAAAGCAACAAATTGACAAGACAAGCAAAAAAAAATCAGACACAGACAACAGTTTAGTGGTTACCAGAGGGAAAGTGGGGAGAAGGAAGATCGATAAGGGTAAAGAGGGTTAAATATATGGTGATGGAATTTCGACTTTGGTGGTGAATACAGAATGCAACGTACATATGACATGTTATTGAGTTATACGCTTGAAACCTATATAATTTTATTAACCTGTCACTCCAATAAATTTAATAAAATAAAATCTAGAAAACAATCAATTTTGGAAAAAATAGTAAAACCTTCAATTTTAAAAATATTTTACCAGTGAAGCCTTTCAGACTTAAGATTTATTAAAGATGATTCTTCAAATTTGTCTTCATTTCTTCTTTCAGATGTGTTGTTAATCCAATTAAAAAATTTGTTGTTCATGAAGTTCATTTTTTTGATATCTACTGAATCTATAGTGATGAATATCTATACTTTCATTTCTAATACTAATATGTTAGAGAATATTGGGTAAATTAGTCAAAATGATTGTTTTATAAATTTCACAGCAGTTTTTTGTTGTTGTATTTTTCAGACTAGGGTCACTTATGCTACAATAATAAACAAGCTTATAATATTAATGTCTTTACAAAACATATGTTAACTTCTTGTTCATCCAAAGTCTTCTGTGTGTTTTGGCAAATCTCCAGGGCCTCAAATCAAAGTATTTTAATCTTGCTGCTGCCTTATCTGAACATGGGCATTCTAAATTATCCATGGAAGGGGTGGCAATGGCAATTTACTTAGAAACTTTTATGGTCTTAGCTCATTTTATATATATATATATATATATATATATATATATATATATATATATATGTATATATATATACATATGTTATACATATATATATATACATATATACATATGTATACATATGTTATATATATACATATATACACACACATATATATATGTATATATATATACATATATATATACATATATATATATACACACACATATATATATGTATATATATATACATATATATATATACATATATATATACACACACACACAGATAATATAATATATATATTATATTATCTATCTATATATTGTATATATATATATATATATATGACATTGTGTTTCACTGACAAAAATTACTTATATGGCTTTTCTTCAATATGAAGTGTTTGAGAAAATAGACTTTTTTGTGTGTATGCAGAAAGACAAAAGTTATTAGTGAACATCACTAATGTCTATTACAGTTGGGAATAGTAGTTATATTGATTCTGGATTTTTTCTATCTTGGCTTGCAAATTATTTCTGCCCCCCAAACTGTCTTTTAAGAAGTTATATTTTATTCATGTGTATTAAATATAACTTTTTAAATTAAGGATTTATTATTTTATCATTAACCACTAGGACTATGCATTCTGAAGTTTAAATTTTCTTTTCTTGGATTTCAATTAAATAAATGGATATAATTTGTTTTGCCCATGTTGTGTTAAAAATATTGATCCAGTGTTTAAAATCAAAACTCCAGATTTTTTTTGGTATCTTTTTAACAATAATTACTAAAGCTAAATATCAGATATCGTTTTTTAAAAAGTTTAAAAATGCTTTATTTCACTTAATTCTCCATCCTATTTTATTTTTTTTATACTGCTTATTAAACCCTGGTAGCTTTTGAGTTTATTTTTCTCTAGGCATTTTATATATGTTTAAATATAAATATCAATCCAACTGGGAGATTATTTTATTGCTCTAAAATTACCTGATTAGTCTTCATCAAGTAAAAATTCTGAATATAAGTAAAGAAAATTTTGTCAAAATGTTTGTGCATTATTGTTAGCTTACCAAATAATTTTTGGAACATGATAAAAAGATAAATATGTATTGAATTTACTTGAAAATTATTATTGCTTGTATTTTTAACTTGTTATTTTTAAATCAATGATGAGACATCAGGTAAAATACAAAATTATTCAAAATTGAAAATGCAATAGGCATACTGTTCATTTTAAATTGCTCTTATTATCATATGTTGTTATCTAGAGAATTTATTTGAAGAAAATTTTGACAAAAGTTTAAAATTCCTTTTGTATTTTTTTATCACATATAATACAGAAAACTGTCACTTATGAGTTTTTTCTTTTGTATTTTTTTATTCAATGTTTTTATCAGTGCTATTATATCTATGTTATTGAACTTATTTTATTGCAGCATACTAATATGCTCAGTTTGGATGGGGTTTTTCTTTTTGTTTTTATTTCTGACTTCAGGCTGATGTAACTACGTGTTTTTCAACATGTCTATTAGTCAATTTTCTCTGGTATTTATAGAATCACTGTAGCACTATAGAAAATTTAAATTCAGAAGATAACATTTTATTGGATTCAGAAAATAATATAAAAATACTGTTTTATATACATTGCTTTATTACTTTCTGAATAAAAGTATACTGGTAAACTTTTGAGGAAGATTGGTAGCATATCTATGTTTGTAAACAAATATTAGACCCTCAAACTTTGAGAAAAGTGACTTTGGGAAACTTCTAGTGTTAACTCTGACATAAAGAGCTTGAAAGTCACTACTTCTGTACTTATAACAAAAATAACGGAGAACACCCTTAAAATCAAGAGTTGTTATGGATCCATTAGATAACTGAGGTCACAGGGAAAAGTCCACCTGAAAATTTAGAGAGAGAGGCTAATATAGAGAATCATAGCTGAAGTCATATTACTGAAAGCAGGAACTACTGCATCTGATAGTACACTTAAATGTAACTTTGACAAATTGTTAGAGACAGTGTATAGACTACTATGAGAGTAAGAAATTCCTGGGAGCCAGTCATAGAAAGTCCTCACACTTTCATGGGTTTATCTCCTGATACCCCACTTGGCTTTCATGGTAAAGTTCTTTGGGGCTACCTTCAGGGGTTTTCATGGAGACTCACTCAGCCAATGCCTGCAGTCTCATTGCTCCACCCCTGCCAGCCTTGGTCAACAGGCTAGTCTTTACTGCATTACTTGGAAGAGTCACCTGCAACTTTGCTTTTCATGTCCTATATGCTCAGAAGTGTGGGTATGGTGCGGATATGACACATGATATGAACTCCGATGAACTTCTAAAGATAGTGTGGAAAAGGGAGGAAATCCAGCAGTAGATCTGGATCCTGTCCGTGATTAGCCGGGAGAGGAGGTCTGGAACCTGCACGTCCTCTCTGTCCATGAAAAGGGGGCTCGGGTGCTTCTTCTAACAGACAACAGCTTTTTCTTCAGCTATTGCTCATCCCTTTCACAGGAACTATGAGCTTGCTGGTTTTGGCCATGGGAGCAGTAGCAATATTTTATTGTATCTAGCACCAGAAATGACTCTAGTGGAACCAGAAGCTTCCTACATATGAACCCCATTCTTTCCTTCCCTGTTGGCTCCCCAGCCCCAGCACTCCCATACACTTTGTTTTTCCTGAGTTTTCAACAGATTTTCTACTCTCCTTCCTGTTCTTCCTCTTCATTGCTCTCCTGGCCTAATATTCTCCTAACTCTCCCCACCTCTAGTGACCTATTTGCACAGCCCTGTCTTTTACCTCCAGTTTCTATGTTGAGAAACAGGAAACATTTCTGCCCCAAGATTCTTCCTTACTCAACCCCATCATTTGGATGGAGTTGGGAGACAAAGAGACTGGATCTTCACTTGCTGGGCTAATAAAATTATTTTTGAGGACAATAAAAATACTATTGGATTATAACTCAGAATAAATGAGTTCATACAGATATAGAGAAATGATTTTTAATGATTTTTAATAAATTAAAAATGGGCGAAAAAAAAACACAAATCTTCCATGAAGAATAATTCCAAGTGATTTATGTAGCTACTCTACTCTCAGAGAGACAAAGCATAATTATCTGCTCCATAGGTATGGATGCACAAGTTAC
Organism: Macroglossus sobrinus; assembly: GCA_004027375.1. Classification (NCBI taxonomy): domain Eukaryota; kingdom Metazoa; phylum Chordata; class Mammalia; order Chiroptera; family Pteropodidae; genus Macroglossus; species Macroglossus sobrinus. The sequence goes on from PVKZ01002184.1 coordinate 47,840, forward strand.
TTACTTCAAATATGTACAATATGAAAAAAAGAGAAAAAAATAGAACTTCACAGGGAAGAAGCCTGATAAAAACTATTCCATAATCAAGGACATTATCAATAGTCACAAATCATGTTGATAGTATGTATAGTTAAAAGAATAAGATAAATTAGTACTTTACCTCTATGGTATTTCTCCAAATAAGCTATAACCCTATTCCTATGATGAAAAAAATAGCAAGCAAATTCTAGAGTTCTAAGTTCCATAAAAATTCTGTGCCATTCTCCTCAAAACTGTCAATCTCAAAAACAAAACAAAACAAAACCATTAAGCCAAGTCTGTGAAAATATCACATATAAGAGTAGCTTAAGAATATATGGCATTAAATATCATGTGGTTTTCTGGATGGGATTCAGGAACAAAATCAATAGCAATAACAAAATCAATAGCAATAACAGCAATAATCAAAAGACATTAGGTAAAAACTGACCTTACCCTGCAATAGAATTCCTCCCAACAAGATCCAGAAACAGCAAATCTGGTAGCCAAATTCAGACCATACCAGAGCACCATCCAACAACCTCCACAAATAACATACCCAAAGGGCAGACTCAGAAGGCACCTGAGCTCCACTAAAGTGAATCCTGTTCCACAGGGTTGGCCCCTGCACAACAGCTCCTTCACTATAGTCACCACCAGTCCACACAACCAGTCAATCTGAGCATCAATCCCTCTCATTCATATGGCAACAGCAATCAAGGCTCAACTATAACAGGAGGGCACATGCAACCCACACAAAAAAACACACCTGGAACACCTGGAACAGGTGATAAGGCCACTCTACCAAGACTGAGAGACATAGCGGCTATACTAAATACAAATAAATAAACATAGTAAGACAGCCAAAGTGAGGAAACAAAAAAACATGTCCCAAATGAAAGAACAGAACAAAGCTACAGAAAAGGAACTAAACAAAATGAAGACAAGCAATCTACTAGATGCAGATTTCAAAACATTGGTTACAGGGATACTTTATGATCTCAGAGAGAACTTCAACAAAGAGATAAAAAACATAAAAATGAAGATAGAAAACATTAAAAAGAACCAGTCAGAAATGAAAAATACAATATTGATATAAAGAATACATTCAAAAGAATCAACAGTAGATTAAAGGAATGAATCAGCAATCTGGAAGATAAAGTAGCAGAAGCATCTGATCAGAACAGCAGCAAGAAGAAAAATTTTAAAAAAATTAGGGTAGTTTAAGTGGCCTCTGAGGCAACATCAAACATATCAACATTTGCATCATAAGGATATCAGAAGGAGAAAAGAAAGAGCAAGCAATTGGAAATCTATTAGAAAAAACAATGGAAAACTTTCTTAACTTGGCAAAGGAAATAGACATACAAGCCCAGGAAGCATAGAATCTTAATCAAGATGAACCCAAAGAGGCCCACAGCAAGGCACATAATAATTAAAATGCCAAAGATTAAACAAAAAGAGAATCTTAAAAAGCAGCAAGAGAAAAAAGCAGTAAGTTATATATAACAGAGCTCCCATGAGACTATCAGCTGATTTCTCAACAGGAATTTTATAGGCCAGAAGGGATTGACATGAAATATTCAAAATGATAGAAAGCAAGAACCTACAACCAACATTTCTTTACTTAGCAAGGCTATCATTTAGAATTGAAGGAGAGATAAAGAGTTTCCCAGACAAGAAGAAGCTAGAGGAATTAATCACCAAACCCATATTACAAAAAAATGTTGAAGGGACTTCTTTAAGAAGAAGAAGGAAAAAGGATAAAAAATGTGAATAATAAAATAGCAATAATTATGTATGTATCAACAATCACTTTAAACATAAATTAATTAAATGCTACAATCAAAAGACATGGAGTGGCTGCATAAATTAAAAAAAAAAACTCTTAAATATGCTGCCTAAAAGAGACTCAAATCAGATTGAAAGACACACACAGACTGAAAGTGAAGGGACATGCTACCCCAACATTTTGTTTGTTTATTTCCATTAAAATAAAAATAAACAAACAAAATGCTTGGGGAGCAATATTTATATCAGATAAATCAGACTTTAAAACAAAGTCTAAAACAAGAGACCCAAGAAGGATCCCGAAATTTTATTTCAGGGTATTTATTCAAAAAAACCCCAAAAACACTAATTCAAAAAGACATATACATCTATATGTTCATTGCAGCATTATTTATAACAGCCAGGATATGAAAGTAACCAAAGTTTTCATCAATAGATAAATGGATAAGAAGTGGTACATATATACAATGAAATATTACTTAGTTATAAAAAAAACACAAGATCTTGCCATCTGCAACAACAAGTTATTATGTTAAGTGAAATAAGTCAGAGAAAGACAAATACCATATGATGCCATGTGAAATCTATAAAATAAAATAAATGAACAAACAAAACAGAAACAAACATAGATATAGAGAACATTTTGACTGTTGTCAGATGGAATGGAGTTTGGGGGCTGAGTAAAAAAGGTGAAGGAATTAAGAAGTACAAATGCGTAGTTACAAAATAGTTATGGGGATGCAAGTATAGCGTAGAGAATATAGTCACTAATATTGTGATAACTATATGGTATCTAGATGGATTATCAGGATAATCATTTTGTAAGTTATATAAATTTCTAATCACTATATTGCACACTTGAAAGTAATATAATATTGTATGTTAACTATAATTAAAAAATATGTATTAAATGCAAAAAAAAATTACTCTGTTGTGGATTTAAATTTAATTTTTACCACTTATATGTCATCTTGGTGAATTGGCAATTATTTAATCCTTCTATGTCTTGATTTTTTTCTCTATAAAATGAAAGTAAAAAATAGTACCTAACAGACTGCTATAAAAATTATGTGAAATAAATAATACATATATATGATTCAGAACTATTTCCAATAAATAGAAAAAAAATATTTTTCTCTATCTTCCGGTCTCTCCCACTCTGTAGCTTTTACAAAAACAAAATATAGTATCAATATTATAGATATTAGTAAAATATATGAAAACATGAGTTAATTTGCTTTTATTCTATTCATCTAAAATTATTGGACAAAATTTTGACATAATAAAAGAATTGACTTATTTTCTAATACTCTATTCATTTTTAATCCATTTATACTTTAAGACAGAGAAATGTTACATAATTCTATATAATCAAAATAATATCTACATGTTATAAATGAGATAAATAAATAAGAATTAAAGTTAGATATTAGTTATCCTAGGTTTATAGAACACAATTTTTCATGATAATAAAAAAAATAAAATAAGATTTGTAAATAGAAAATTATAAAAGTAAATAATCTATTGTGTATTATTATAATTTCAATTTGAAATCTTTTTCTTATTTATAAAAAATAGTGTCAGCTCTTTTTAGATAAAATGGTCCAATTTGCAGCAGATAAAAACTCTCACCAAAGACTAGTATAATGGGTTAAAAAATTATTTGGAAGACATGAGAGCCATAAATATACCTGGATTTGTGCTGGGAGCCATTCTTGCTGAATGCCCTGCAGAGAGGGTTGGAGTTGCCTGCAAGCTAGAAGTTTGCAGAGCAGGTGGGCTCCTTAATGGATAGCTTGTTACTGAAGGAGGAAGTTTGGCTTAATGGAAAGAGTTGAATATTCCTTGCCCCAGAGAATAAGAGATGGAAAAAAGGAACAAGGATGTTTTGAAAGAACTTATGTAAAGGTCAGCAATCATTTGCGTATGGGTGTTGCTTCTCATGCTCTTCCAAGGGTATATATATGCTATGCTAAATAAACTCAGGGCACAGTATTCACTGTTAGCCCTCCTGACTCTATCTTCTGTCTCTCTCTCTCGCTCTTTTTCTCAATCCTCACTCCCCCTCTCGGGAACTGTTCGCTCTTAGCCAGCTGGCTCCAGCAGATTTGGAAGAAACAAAATCCTATGGAGAAGAAAACATCATTATGATGAATCTGGCATTTTTTCTCTGCTTTTTCATCAAGACATTTGCTGATATGCAGCATGGAAAGAAAGACTGATAATCCTAGCAGAAACCTAAATAATATCTGAGACTATCTAAGATTTTAGTATTTTTATAGGGCTGGGAAAAAAGAGAATTGGATTTCAGGGCAGCTAAGGCATCTAGACTTGAAGGGCTAAGTTCCCAGGGATAAATAAGCCTGACATTTTGCAAGGCTTTCCCTCGATGGTGTATTTCCAGATTTCTAGGCTCAACAAGCAGAAAGTAGCTGCTCTTAAACTGTTGACTAGTTCAATGAAACAATGAGAATTCTTAGTTCTGAGAAGATAATAATTAGAATTAAGGAACTTCAGGAAAGAAGAATATAGGTTAATTTTTCACAATCTCAATTAAATCTTTGATAGTCTAATTCATAGATTTAACAGTAAAGAAAATAAAGACCCAATAAATTCTGAAAACCAGCATTTGGATTGAAGAGCATTGACCCTAATTTAATTATCTTTTGGATGATTAAATACAACTTTTTTGAGTAAAGATAACCTTTTCCATGGAATCTACAATTTTTCATACACTATTTCAGATATCTCTCACATATGTAATAGGTAGACCAACAGACTAGATCAAATGAAAAACAAGAACAATGGAAAGTCACTCAGAAATGATCTAGATTCTTGAATTATCAGACATGGATTAAAATTTTAATGTGAGTAATATATTTATGAAAATAGATGGTGAGATATAAAATTCTGTCAGTGAAAAAGCAGCTCTACGAAAGAATAAAATGGGAAATTTGGAAATGAAATATATAACTGTCACTGAAAACAAAAGAACAAATTTGACAGTAGTTTGGACCACACTGAAGAGCTCACTAGAAAATGGAAAAATTCAAGGATAATTAAAAAGTATAAAAACTAAAAAAGACAAAGAAAAAAATAATAGAAAATTCAGAAAAGATTTAGGTACATAAATAACACAGTTAAAAATTTTTCTTACATGTAATGGGATTTCCAGAAGGGGAGGTAAGGAAGTATGGAATAGAAGCAATATCTGAGAATGCTCCCTATTAAGTTTTCACAGCTTAGATTACACAAATTTCTTACATCTGGTTCTTCAGACTAAGAAGTCTATAAGTTTTGAATCCAAGTTTTATCCATCACGTGTGGCTTCAACTTTAGCCTTTCCTTAAGATTAATATGAAAAATGTGAAATCTGACCAATACTTTACTCTTCTTCCACATATTGACTCTCCTCCATAATGTGCCTGCTTCGGTTACTCTCTAGTATATTCAAGTAGTATTTTTTAAATTATCCAAGATTTACATGAGTTTATATTATTAAGTCAGTCTGTGATAGGAGCTTACCAGACACTCAAATTGAACCTCAGTCATACAGGAAGTAGATCCAGTAACTATTATAAAATATGAGATTTAATCTATTAGTCAATATTACAACTGTTGAGGTTAAGAAGAAAATAAAATAAGATTCCATTCCTCAAGGACTTAAAGAAAGTCTAAAAGAAAGAATATCAATTTAAAAATAATAACTGTAATTATTTAGAATAGGCACTATGAACAATTTATGTTCTAAATGCTATAAAAACACGAGAAAGCTCATCTAAGTAAAGAGGGCTCAAAAATGTCTCAAGTTTATTTTTGAGATGAATATTATAGTGCCAATAAAATTGATTAATACAGAAAGTGATGGGTAGGACAAAAACATAGAATGAACTAGGACATGGATCGTAACAGAAAATATTTACACAAGATCATTAGCAGTTTAGTGTTACTGGTTGAAAATGATGAAGGAATTAATCAAATGATAAAGGTTTAAAAATAAAGGATGTTTTCAAAGTTCTCATGTGCCATTGCAAGTAGGATGTACTTCTTTAATGAGATATGGAAAGACATATAAGAAATTTATATGTCTTTATACCAACCACTAATAGTATTATATCATTTGCATTTTTTTTTTAGGCAAGGCAACCCTTGGTTGACCTCACAGATTGCAAGGACCTTGTCATCTTACAATTTCCCCCTTTTTTTTATTCTGTCTACAGCACCTGGTCTTCCTAGGTGGTCTCTCATCCAAGTACTAACCAGGTCTGACCCTGCTTAACTTCTGAGATCAGACAGGATTGTGCTTGTTCAAAGTGGCATGGTCGTAGACCTCATTTACATTTTTATTTTCTCATGCTATCTGAAATGTGAAAGACAAAAATTTTAAAGAAGTAAAAATCATCTCAGGAAAAATAATAGAAAATTTCAATATTCTCAGTAATAAATAATGCAGGTTTGGATTAGCAGAGAAGGTATATTAGAAGTTGGATTATAAAAGTATATTAAAAAAAGGGTCAAGTGATATTTAGGCTATAAAATGATTAAAATAAAACCATTTTATAAATGGTTGGGAGTAGCTGTCATGATAAAGAGTCATTGAGAAAATAAGTTTTATTAACTGCAATTTTAGAGACTTGTGTTATTGGATACACGATAGAAGCTTTAACAATGATTACTATATTTAAGAATTCTGTAAGACTCAGTAATTTTTTTCTTTCACCTGTTTTTGTGGAGTCAAATAAGTGAAGGAGAAGACATGTTTGTTTGTTTTTTTTAATGAAAACAAAGTCATTTTTTTATTATTAAATTTATTGGGTTACAACAGTTAATAAATAAAGTTATATGTTTCAAGTGTACAGTTCAATAATACATCATATGTATACAGCAGTGTGTGTTCACCACCAAAGTCAAATTTCATTCCGCATCATATATTTGACTCCCTTCACCTTTATCTACCTCCCTCCTTCCTCTTTTCCCTCTGTAACCACTAAATTGCTGTGTCCATGAGTCTCTGTTTGTCTTGTTAGTTTGTTGTTTATAGTTTTATATCTCACATATGAGTGAAATATGTTTCTCAACTTTTTCTGCCTGAATATTTCACTTAGCATGATAATCTCAAGATCTATTGCCGCGGTCCAGCCACAACAGGATCCAGGGGGCCCCGAAGGGGTACAAGGTGTTGGCGTGGGAGACAGTCGACCACACAGCTCAGAGGCGGTGTGACACTGTTCTGTTTTATTGTGATTTGAGTACAACTTTTATACTTTCTATTTTAACATTGATTATACTTTGTGGTTAAGGTAGCAGAGAGTTAAATTTCCGTAGTTAAGTGAAGCAGAAAATCTTATAGAGTATATCATTATTCATGATTAATTAGTACATTCTTTTTTCTCAATCATTGGAACAGAACTACCTGATGGAACAATCAAAACTTTTAATTCTTATATCTATTACGTAAGATACAGTTTGACTTAAGTAAAGGTGATAGATAGAGGTATTCATAACAGCAAATATTGGCTCGTGAACAGACATTGTTCTTCTTTTTGCATGAATAAATCTTTCAGTTGCTACTTTATTTATGCTGTTATCTAAAGTTTAAGCTGAAACTTTTTCATAGCTGCTTGACAGTTTCCTTGGTGCAGTATTGAGGAAAACATTTAAAAAATCAGTTTTACAAAGCTGCTTTTGTAAGCCAAGTTTTTGTTCCTTTGTTTTTAAGCACCAAGGAGATCCTGACCCAACCAGCCTTTCCATCAAATTTAAGCTACTAGTTTTTTATATATCCAGTAGGCCACAAAAGGAGGCCCTTCCATAGTAGGCACAGGCTTATGAGTAAATCTCTTATCTTTTACTAATTGTTCTACTAACTGCATAGGAATAGGAGTATAAGCTGGTTCTAGTAATTCAGCTTGTTGTAATTTATTCATAACATCTTTAAGAGGCGCATAAAAAGGAATTTTCCTTAATAATTGTTCAAATAAAGGGTTTATGCATTCTGGATAGTCAGAGTGACTGGAGCTGATCCCATATGTGGGAATTTACCATGTTTTCCTCAGAGCCAATTTTGAAATCCACTTGTACAGCGTCTACACTTACTAGAATTTGTGCTACCTAAATTCCCCCTATTAATAGGATTGTTCCTAAGAAACCAATTATCCCTAAACACATGCCATGTCCTTGTGCTTGATGATGCATTCCTTGAAGCATCTGTCCCCATCTCCGGACCTAGTCACGCAGTAGGGTAGAAAGAGGACGCGGCAATCTATGTAGTCATAAATGGAAGTGTTTCATCTTTTTGTGTGTCTCGGTAATATTCCATTGCATATATGTACCACATCTTCTTTATCTAATCATATATCACAGCCACTATGGAAAACAGTTCCCCCCAAAATTAAGAATAGAATTACCATACAACTCAGCAATACCTCTTCTGAGTATCTATTCAAAAAAATTAAAAACATTTATTCATAAATATATAGGCATCCCCATGTTTATTATAGCATTATTCATGGTGGCCAAGACTGAATACATAATTATAAAACTTTTGATGGTAACTATCAAGAAGTCATGAGCATCATCATGGTAATCACAACAATGAAAACATGCACATTCAAGGAAAGTACATGGAGAGAGAACAGTCGTGAGCTATGGCTGAGCCATTATGATGCTGAAAGAGAGGTGGAAAAACGTTTTTATCCTCTTTTCAATATATCATCCTTCAAATGTTTGCATAGATATTTCTAGACACAATGATATCGGTTTGTTAGAAGAAAAAATTTTACTTATTTCATAAAATACCTACTCATTAGCTTCTGCAGGCTAATAGAGAAATTTTTATTTTGAATACTGAAACTAGAAAATTTGGAAACATAGAGTTCTTATGAAATACTTGGCTAGATTCTAACTTTTGCAGAAAGTCTGAAGGCCAAAAAGAAAGTAGAAAAGTAATCAATGTATACATAAAGCAGAAAACTTAATGATCCAAATCTTGGAAATATATGAACAAAGCTTAAAAGGATGATAATTAAGTAGCTTGAGAGAAGACTTCTGGCAGATGACCTAATAACTTGTATTCTGTATAAGAAGAATCATTATATTTTTTAAATGAATCCTTATTGAAGTGGGAACCAAAGCAGCTGTATTTAATTATGGCAAGATAGATGTGGGTTTCATCAAATGAGAACATTTTAGCATTTGGAATAATTATGACTAAAAATAAGTTCTTGAAAGTTTTTGTTTTTCTTTTTCTTTGAAGATTTAGTATAATATTGATTTCGGATAGATGAAATACAAGTCTGCTTTCAGAAATAATGTGGACTGTTAAGGGGAATTAAAATTTGCAGTTTAGAAATTGATTGTATAAAGTTGATTTAATATTAAAGTTATATAATTAACTAATATATTTCAAAAAACACCTTTGATCTCCAAGCTATGGAAATTATAATAATGAAGTTATTAGTGAATGATAAGAATTCATGTGTAAATCTAAAATATCTGAATTATAAAATATAAATCAAGAATATCTCTGGAGTAAATTTAACAATATCCTTTTATCCTGACAACCCATTTCTCAAAGTTTATCTTATAAATAGAATTAGAAGAATCTAAACTATCTACATAGGGATGTTTATTGCCACACTATTTAAAATGGCAAAAAATTCCAAGCAAAGTGGATGCGTATCAATGGAAAAAATTATTAAATTATTGTAAATACCAATTAATAAACATTATTTAATCAAATAAATTTGAAATGTATCTGTAAAAAATGCAAGAGTTATTGTTGAGTGAGAGAAGCAAATGAAGAAACATGCATATATAATATTTACGTTTTACTAAAAATCTGAGCATGCATATATATGTTCTCAGATAATTATATGAGAATAGAAAATATGCAGAGGTTGTTATTGTTTATGATGAGTTGGTGGAATGAATATGGAAGAGATTTGTAAGTTAGCTAGGTCCATAAGAAATGACAAAAATCATTATAGTTGCCAAAAAGTTATCATCTAGATATATTTATATAAATTATGCTTATTTTTAAAAATAATATTTAAAACCATTTTGAAAATATATTTTCTACCTCAAATTTTAAGTTGTTGATATGATTATGAAAAGAAACATCCCCATGTATTGTTGGTCAGATGGACCTGGGAGTTCAGGGATACTGATAAAAGGAGCAATAAGATAGGAATCCAATTTTTCCACAGTACTGGTATATTAATGTTACTTAACAAACTCAGGTGTGAGAGAAATGTTTCAATCTTTATTTACTAATTAAATAAGACTAAAATTAGTTGTTCTTTAAAGAAATTCGATATTGGTCTTTGTGTCAAGTTGATGGGGCTTTCCTGTTCAGAAATTAACTAAGAAAGTATCCAAGAAACTTGGACAATGCCTGAAAAATAGAGGTAATTATTTCATTATCAGCATTGCTGATATTTCTGACCTAGCATACGTATTAAAACCAGGTGGCTTTAGTTGTATCACACTTGAAGTTCCTGAATTCTTGCTTCTAACTGAATGTAGTCTATCATCTCTACATGAGCTGTATCTTTTTCATTTCTATCATTTTTCCTTAACTTTACTGTATGGCTACTAGGAAAGGGGTCTCAATACCTAATCTTCTTGGGTAATGATACAATTTTTAATCTGAGGAGTTTACCAAATAGTAACACTCTAGTTTAGCAAAGAGCTCAATCTGTGCCCTCCTCCAAAAAAACTCTCAACAAACAAACAAAACCCCCCAAGAAAAACCAAAAAAAACAAACACAATAAAATAATAACAAGTAAACAATAAAAGCTGACGATCATAAATTAAGCTTATTTTGAGGGACTTCTAATTTCCAACCACTTAGAAAAATCTTTCCTGAGGCAAGAAACACTGAAGTCTGGAATGCAAGGAGAAAATATAAGAACAAAATCCAAATTATCCAAATTAATATATAAATATATGAATAAATCATCTTTCCAAACACATTCTGCCTAATAACCAAATTTTAGTTTGGACTTCAATCAAAATCTGACAATTCTTATTAAAGTGTTTTAAACAACTCAGTGCCCAGAACATTAAAAAAAGTAGTACAGGTGGCACATAAAATTAATAATAGGTATTAAAACTATTTGAAAAAATTGATAATTTAGTAGCTTATTTCTTTTTATCACTGAGTAATATTCCATTGTGAGGAGTACTGAGGTTTGTTCAGATCTGTTCACTCATTTAGGAATATCTTGGTTGCTTCCAGTTTTGTGACAATAAATAAATTTGCTAAACATTCTCTTGCAGATATTTTTGGAATGTTAAATTTTCAAATTATTTGAAACAAGACCTATGAGTTCAATGTTGGACTATATGGCCAAACTATTACCTTTGTAAGAAACTGCCAAATTGTCTTTTCAATTTGGAAGCTGTAACTTATGACATCAGCAATAAATGAGCTTTCCTATTTCTCTGAATCCTTCTCTAGCTAAGAGCATTGTCAGGTATTTCTTTTTTTTCTTCTTCTTTTTTTAATGTTAGCCATTACAACAGCTGCTTAGTAGCATATCATTTGCTGTTTTATTTTGTTATTTCTTAATAACAAATTAGGTTGAGCATTTTTTCATGTTTATTTTCATCAGTATATCTTTTTTGGTGAGGAGTCTGTTTAGATCTTTTGCCAATTTTTTAATTGAATTTTTAAAAATATTGTTGAGCTCTAAGCATTATTTTTATATTTTGGCTAACAGTCCTGAATCAGATGTAAGTTTTAAATATATTTTTTCCCTTCTCTGACTTTATTTTTATTCTCTGAATCATGTCTTTGGCAAAACAAACTTACTTAAAGTCTAATTTATCAATTTTTTAATATATCATGATTTTAGTGGCTAAAATCTTATTGTCAAACCCACAAATACCTAGATTTTCTCCTTTTTTTCCAGACATATTATAGTTTTACATTTTACAATAAGTATCTGATCAATTTTAAGTTAATTTTTGTGCAAGCTATAAGGCTTGTTTCTAGATTAATTTTTTTGTGAACTGGGACACAGACATTAATAGACAAACATTTTCATTTCCCTCAAATAACATCTACTCTTATCACTCCAGTGAAGACGTAGAAGGGTGATTGTTGAAGAAAAGGTAAAAAGATTCTTTTTCCATTTCTCTGTAATGGAAATTTAAGAAGGTTGAGTCAGTCCTTAAGTCGTATGCATTTGTCCCTTCACTGTTCTATTTTCTTTAGTCTATAACTTCAATTATAGCTAACCTGATACAACACCAAATCCAAAGAAGTGTGTGAGCCCACAAAATATTCTCATTTATCATTTTGAGACCTAAACAGATCATCCAAATTGTATGAACCCACATTCTCATTTTACATAGTGTTCTTTTTCTCTTTAGTGTTGTTAAATTAAAATAATAAAAGAAAAATAATTATCAACCAAAAGTGTCACATGAAATTTTATATTTTTTTACTATTTGACAATGACTAATTTTTCCACATTGTTAAATTATCTTCTGTTCCTGAAAAGCTTAATTCTTTACTTAATTTTATATTTTAAATGTGTTTATAAATTAAACAGTAATATGAGCATAGTCTAAATTAAAATTTTAAGAATAAAGTTATTATTTTTAGTTAAAATAATTTGGAGACTATCTCATTTGTCTCAAAATCAATATTTTTAGGTCTTTGACATTATATCTGACATATTTTTTTCTCATTCTGTACTTTAAATATTTCTCTAAAATATGTTATTCTGCTTCTATAATGTAGTTAATTATGACTAAATTGGTAATAAATAAATAGAGAATAAATATTAATTGCCAATAGAATGTTTTTTTATATATACAGAAGGTAATTTATACCTGTAAGTAGATGCTTACTTTATCTTGACACATAATAACTATAGTTGGTGTTGTGAACTAAATGTTCGTGTTTTTCTAAAATTAATATGGTCAAACGCTACTGCCCCATGTAATTGTATTAAACTTTAGGAGGTGAGGTTTTTGGGAAGTAGGAAGGATTAGATAAAATCATGAGGAGAATGGTGCCCTCATGAATGAGATTAGTATGACTAAGGGTCACTTAGAGTGCTTGCTTCCCCTCTCTGTTCTCTGCCATATGAAGATATGATGAGAATGCAGCAGCTGTAACCCAGCTGAGGGCTCTCAACAGAACCTGACCAGGCTGACATCTTGACTTTGGACTTCCAGCCTCTAAAAGTGTGGGAAGTAAATTTCTGTTGTTTATAAGCTACCCAATCCATGATATGTTAGTTACAGCAGTCTTAGATTTGGGGAGATTTCTGATAATTAGTAATTCAATAGTATTTTAGAGGAATACTATTTATTTATATTAATATTTTCTCAGTGGATATTATACTTTACACATGTAATTTTATTAAAATTAGTTGGCCATTAGAGAATATTCATTACTGATGGAATAATTTCTTTTGTGTAGTGGAATATAAAGAACATCCTACTATTAAAATAATAATTTCATTTTCCTGCAGGCTAACAATGTTTAATAATAATTTCTTATCTCACATTTTAGTTTTTATTATGAAAACTTTCAAATACACACAGAAGAAGAAAAACTGTAATGAACCTTAAGTAAATCATTACTCAGTTATAGCAATTATTGATATTTCACCATTTTTGTCTCAAATATTTCATTTAGAGCTTCTTTTATGTGGTATTTAAAGTCAATACTGCACTAATAATTTTTATGCAAACATTTATCACTAATGAATGATGTCTTTTTTTCTTACATACTAATATTATTATTGTACCTAAGGAAAATAATAATTAAAAACTAATCTCATCTAATACTGAACTGTGTCATGATTTGGCTTTATGTTGATTTTATGTTGAGTTGAAAATTATACTTTGAAAGTCTGCACTTTAATGTGTACAGAAATATTTTAATCACTAAAAACTACATAGCAGCTAAAATAGAGTAAGGATTCTATTAATGTGCATAGTAATGAAGATGTGTTTGAAAATGTATTATTCATTTTCAAAATGTTATACTCCTAGTACTTTTCAGATTACTTGACAATAATAAAAATATAACTTCAACATACAGGTAAATATAATTAATACTTAAAAATGTCTTGTTGCCTTAAAATGTCAAATAATAATTTTTGTGTCATTTGTCACTATAATTATTATATATTGTGCAAGAAAAAAAAACAAAATTTACCTTGAGTTTTAATTATTTTGAGAAAATCTTTTTAAGGTTAGAAAAGGTATAAGAAAAGCTCACTGGAATTTTTAATATTAAGTACATTAAGAGGTGACACTTTTATTCTTTTATCTCTATCCTGAATAAAAAAGAAGGAAAAAAGCTTTTTTATAAAATTACAGTTTATGGATTCACATCTGTGAACTTTGTGCCTGAGTGGTGGTGGTGGTGGTGGTGGTGGTGTGCAAATTTGAAAGCATAATACCTTGTCAGTACAAAACTGATAGTTTGGATCTTCTAACACCAGGCATTGTGTACAGCATTATGACCTTGAATGCTGTGAGAAAATGTTTTTTCCTTTTTCCTTTTTCTTTCTTTCTTTCTTTCTTTCTTTCTTTCTTTCTTTCTTTCTTTCTTTCTTTCTTTCTTTCTTTCTTTCTTTCTTTCTTTCTTTTTTCTTTTTTCTTTTTTTGCATAATTTAGAAGTTACTGTTAACCTAAATTATTGAGAGACAGGAGTTAAAGAAAAGTGTTCATATGAAAGATGATAATTAGGTTGGACAATTGAGTTTACAGTTTCTTTTATCTAGGTATACAGTTTCTTTTATCTCATAGAAAATAGCATTTAACATAGAGTGGAAGGAAAATACATTCTTCAGAAAACTTTTAACTAATGGAAAATATTTCTGCTCTTCACATTCTAAGGCATTGGATAGAATTCCTTAAACAATATGTTTTTTTTTTTGTAAATATTTATCATTTCAAAAGAAATGGTCATTTTCAACCTGACAAGGAAACTGGAAATGAGCAGTAATTGGTGAGACTCATGACTGAGGCCTCCCCAAAGGCACATGTAATTATGCTTCCTTACATTGGTTTGACTCCTTTTGACTCCTTTTTTTGAGGTTTCTTGAAATTAAGCTTGTTTTCCTGGAAAAACTAATGTAGAATAATAGCAGTTTCCATGTAAGAAACATTCTATTGAGTTGTCCAGAAAAACTGTAAGAATCTGAAAATACATATAATAATAATACCATTATCATACTCAAGAAAATAAATAATTCTTACTTCTTACCCAATGACTTATAATACTAGTAGATAATGCTCAATTTTCAAAAAATTATTGGGCATCTACTGTGTGACAGGCACTTTTCTAGCTGTTTGGGGTACAGAAATAACAGAAACAGATGCAACTCTCTTATAAAGCAGGGAATAATAATGTGGTTTCTGCAATTGGCTAGTATGGGAGGAAAGCTGATAAAACATATGCAGTTTTTTGTTCAAATAAGTTGTAACTTGTAGAATCAGGAGAGAATTAAAGGGACAATTATGGAATAATGTAATAGGCACTAAACTAGAAATGCGCAAAGGGTCACTTCTGGTAATAGAGTAGTCTTAACAAGAGTCAGAGAAGGGTTATTGAAAGGAATAGATTTCTAAATTAAGTTCTGTAGGTCTATAGCAATAATCAAAAGATAGAAATAACTTCATATGAAAGGAACGTGGGGGTGAGGACAATACACAGAGGTAATTATAACCCTTTTTGTGAAGCTGGAATACAAATTGCAGAATGAAGAGCTGTAACAGTTAAAACTGAATAGAATAATGGACATATGTTGAGAAGTTTCTTGTATATCATGGCAAAGAATTTTATTCTCTGGACAGGGGATAGGTATTTTATATTTATGAATGGAGATTTTGTTATAAAATGTGTGTTTTAGAAAGATTGTTCCTGTTCCAGAGTGGAGATAGAGCAGAGAAATGAAAGATCGAGATAAGAGGCTGTTTATATAACCTAGAAAAAATAAGACTGTGGATTTGGGAAAGTGTTTTCAGTGAAAATAGGGGAAAAGTGGACTAAAGAAAAAGATATGAAGCATATATTGACTATTAAGTAAAAAAATGAGGTTGCTGAGGAAGAAGCTAATAGTTAAGAATTCCTTCAACAAATACTGTTGAGCTCCTACTTATGCTGGTCAACTTTACAGACCCTTGGTTATCATCAGTGAATAAGAGAGAGAAAACATCCGGCTATCATAGGAATTATATTTATCAGGAAAATACAGGTAAATACAATCAACATTTTAGATAGAAATCAATAGTATATTTGAAAGTAATAAGCAGTACAGAAAAAAAGAAAAATCTAAGGACAAGTAAATGGAGATAAGGTTAAAAGTTATTTGTAGGAGAATTTGTGTCAAGAAAGATAAATGACTTTTTCAAGAGGATTTATTGCAATGGGGGCAAAAGTAATGGAGTGATGCCTAAAAAAAGGAAGTGCAGTAAAAAAAAAAGCCTTCTTTTCAGTAAAAGATTAAAAAAAAATACCATACTTTTGTACTGATGAGTGTGATAAATTGGATAATAAAAAAAATTAAGATGCAGGAAAGTTGAGAAGGAAAAACTGTTGGAGCAATGTCTGAATCAGTGAAAGGGCATGATATATGGGGCACCAGTCAAATAAATCCAGTGTTTCAGACTCAGTCAACTAAATGAATCATGTTCCCATGTGCTGAGTTAATATACATAGGAGGAAAAGCAAGTTCAGAAAGAAAGAACATAAACTCACTTTTGTATGTATTATAAGACATTCATTATTTAAGAAATGTATATATATTGTTTATACTGCTATCTGGAGGAAGAGAACAAACAGGGGTCCTAATATAACATGTTAACTACTTAAGATATGTAAATTAAACTAATAAATATGTGTTTTATCATCCTACTTTGACAACCATACCTTCACAACAGAAAACAGAAAAAATATTGTTGTAAGCTTTGTCTTACATAACCAAAAGCTGGTAAAATTATGAAGGTAAAAATATTTTTCTAACTTTATTAATGAATAATTGACATATAACTTTATATAAGTTTAAGATGTACAATGTGGTGATTTGATACACATATATATTATGAGATAATTACTACAATAAGTTTAGTTAACACATCCACTTTTGTTAGTTGCCACTTTTGTGTGTGTGGTTAGAACATTTAAGATTTACTCTCAACTTTCAAATATACAATAGTGTTGTTAACTATAGTCTATGCTGTACATTGGATCCTCAGAACTTATAACTGGAAGTTTGTACCCTTGACCACTATGACTCATATCCCTTATCCCCCACACCCAGGCAATCAACAATTTACTTTGTTTCTATAAGTTTTGTTATTTAGATTCCATATATAAGTGAGAGCATACAGTATTTGTATTTCCATCTGACGTATTTCACATAGAATGCCCTCAAAATTCATTCATGTTGTTACAAGTGGTAGAATTTTCTTCATTCTCATAGCCAAATAATATTTTATTGCATATCTTTATCTATCTATCTCTATATATCTGTATCATCTATATCTATATCTATCTATATATCTCCTTTATCTATTCATCTATTCACGGACACTTAGGTTACTTCCTTATTTCTACTATTGTGAGTAATGCTGCAGTAAAAATGGAAATTCAGATATCTCAAGATTGTTTTCATTTCCTGTCAATATTTACCCAGAATTGTGATTGCTGGAATATACAGTAGTTCTATTTTTTTTAAAAAAATTTTTGAGGAACCTCTTTACAGTTTTTTATAGTGGCTATACCAATTTACATTCTCACCAAAGTGCACAGAGGTTCCTTTTTACTATATCCTTACAAACACTTGTGATTTCTTGCTTTTTTGATGACAGCTATTCTAAGAAATGTTAGTGATACCTCGTTGTGGTTTTGATTTTTATTGTACTGACAATTAGGAAGCTGAGAATTTTTTCATGTACCTTTTCATTGCTTGTTTATCTTCTTGAAAAAAATATCTATTCCAGTGCTTTGCCTGTTTTTTAATCAGGTTATTTGTCTTTTTTGCTACTGAATTCTATTAGTTCCTTATGTATTTTGGATATTAACCTCTTATTAGATAGATGGTTTCAAACAATTTTTCCCACTCCGCAGCTTTACTTTTCATTTTGTTAATTGTTTCTTTTGCTGTGCAGAAGTTTTTTAGTTTGATAAATTTTCACATTAAAATGTTTGCTTTTGGTGTCATACCACTACAAAAACACTGCCAAGGCCAATGTTAAGAAGTTTTTCCTCTATGTTTTCTTCTAGGGTTTTTACAGTTTCAGGTCTTACTTTTAAGTCTTTGACTTAAAAGTTAATTTTTGTGAGTGGTATAAGATAGTGGTCCAGTTTTATTCTTTTGCATGTGAATACCCAGTTTTCCCAGCACCATTTGTTAAAGATATTATTTTTTTTCCTATTGAGTATTCTTAGTTCTCTTAAAAATAGTGTTTAATGTACATGCATAAGTTTATTTCTGGGCCCTCAATTCTATTGCATTGGCCTATGTATCTATTTATGTCTGTTTGCCATTATCATACTGCTTTAATTAGTATAGTTTTATAATATGGTCTAATATATATTCTTTATTTAGGTATAAAAACATCTGGTGAGTAGTTAAAATTAAATTTTAGATTCATAAATAAACCATTTTATATGTCAAATATTAGCATTATGATGGGAACACATGAAATAATTTTGTTACTGAAACATTGTTTTGATTTCACTTCATAAATTTCCATTACAAAAATTGTGATTTAATAATTTCTTAAAACAATATTTAGATCTATATATAATCTCTTACATTTATCTTCTATATATTCTAATTGCTATTCTAGTATTAAAAGAAAAACAAGCTTAGAATTGTGTTGCTCAATTTATTTAAACATATGTGTATATGTATATATGTGTGTGTGTTGTGTGTATATTTAAACCTACATCTCAGTAATTTAAGACTGGGTACTGTATTTCCAAGGCAATACATTTGAAATTCTTATGGTTACTTTCTTCATATATAAAGAACACCCTTATTTTTCTTAATTCTTTGACTCACCCAGCATCTTTTTAAAGTAAATGTTAATCAACATCCTCACTGAGTGTTTGAGAATAGTTATAGGTTATATTTAATGTGGCTATAATATTCTAAATGTTTACCACTACAGAAAATATCCTATGCAATCTTTGCATTGGTTAAAGAAACTATAATGGCTATTTGCTGATCCTGTATCTCATGGTGACAAATATAAACTATACACTGTCAATTATAAAAATTATTCTGTACTTTTAGCCAAAGATTTACTGCTGCTGAAAAACTCATTTTTTATCACCATGTCTCCTAGAGCCATTAATATAATGTCAAAAACTATCTTTTTTGAAGTTAAATACTAAAATTTTAGTTATTTACTTGAAAAATATGAATGTATTATATTATAGTTATTAAATATAGAATTATTCAAAATTCTAGTATTTAATATCATCCAATTATCAAAGAAAAAATAATATCACACTTCATATATGATATATTTTTTACCTAGCTAGTTATGCTAATATTAGTTATTAATATCTGAAAATATTTCTCAGCCATTATTTTCAATGGTTGTAAATGTCATGCTAATTAGGTGCTTCTAGAACCAACATTTAGAACACAGAGAAGCAAGAAAATTGATGCTTGGCATTATTAAAAAACAACACATTGTTATGCAAGAATTGTTGAATTTAAGAGAAAAGATTTGAAAGAGAAATGAATTATCTTTTTACTTCTACAAATTAAATCCTCTCTGAGCTCTAAAGCAGTATCTCTCTCCAGTATTGGCAAAGGCAAACTCTAATTCTCTTCACCATTTTCTTAAGAAGTCAGTATTTACTTCTAGGACTTAGGACAAGATATGTAAAGCAATGTTTTATTCTCTTTACTCCTGACTCTGTGTGACAGTGGTAGTGGTGGTGGTGGTGGTGGTGGTTTGTGTGTGAATAAGGGAGAAAGAGACCTCACAGCATCAAGATGATGTACTAGAAAATTTAGAAGCCTGCCTAACAAACTTAACATTTTCTCAACCCAGAATAACAGAATCCAGAATTTTTAACTACACATAAAGAATATACAAAATTAAAAATTATATATAATTTCGAAAAAGAAATATGACCCATGACAAAAGAGAAAAATAGTCAATAGAAGTAGACCAAATAATGTTTATATTAAAATTAGCAATAAAATACTTTAAAATAATTATTCAGGTATGTTTAAAATGTTTTAGATAAAGATGAAGATGGGTGAAGTATTGGAGAATTTCAGGAGACATATGGAAACTGCAAAAGAATAAAATGAAAATACTGAAACAAAAAAACAAGCAAAAACAACAACAAAAAAACATGGCATCTGGAACAAAATTGTATTATCTACTTTGTAGCAAAAAATAGATCTTTTATCTTGGAGACAGGTACATTGCTATTAGCCAACCCAAAGATAGGTACATCAATAGAATTCCCCAGATAGAAAGAAAAAAAATTATACCAAAAAAGAAGAACCTTTGTGTGGAATTATATTAAGCCTAAATGTAATTACAATCTCAATAGAAAAGAGAAAATTTATTTAAAGAGAATTGACTATTTTATTTTCAAATTTGTTTGTAAATTCAATTCTCAGGTCCAAGAATTTCAGTGGACACCAAGTATGATAAATCTATATAAAATTACATTTAAACACATCACAGTCAATCTAAATAATAACAAAAAAACTTTCCATACCCAATGGAGGAGACACAGCAAGAAAGACATATCACATAAAGAAAAATTATGATATAAATTATGACTGAACACAGGCAAGAAGAGAGTATAACAACACTTTTAAATGAAACCAAAAAAAATTACAAAAAATAATATACAAAAAATAATATGAAATATCCCATGTCCATGAACAGGAAAATGGATAATTAGAGTTGAATGTAACAAGCATTGAAATGTATGTGGTATAAGCAGAAGTTTTAATCACTACTTTGGAGGAAGCAAATATTTATAATTATTTTAGAAAAGTGTTTAGTAATATTTAGCGAATCTGTATATGCATAACCTACACTCCATTAATCTCACTGTATGAAGATGACCATTACAGATCCATTTACATTTTTGTCCATTTCATACAAAGTGAAAAATATTCAAATCTTCATCAGCAATATATTATTACATTATAGCATATTTAAATTTACATAATTTTTATAAACATCATGTTGGAAAATGACTGAATCAAATATCGTGTAATTCCTTTTATGTAAAGTACAAAAACTAGGAAATAATTTTTTTCCTTTATAAGTTAGGGTGGTGGTTACCATTGCAAAGGCTGTGGTTGGAAGAAGGCAGGAGGTGTCCTTTGAAGTTGCTGGTAAAATCCAGTTTCTTGACTTTGGTGCTAATTACAAAAGTGTGTTCAGTTTTTTAAAATCTGGGAACTGTCCACATGCTTTTCATTTTGTATCTATCTCTATATCTATCTATCTATCTATCTATCTATCTATCTATCTATCTATCTACCTACCTACCTATCATCTATCATCTATCTATCTAACCTGTATCTATATCAACAACTATATCCATATCAACATCAACATATATTTCTATAACAATTCAAAGTTTAAAAACTAGTAATATACATGGAGACAGGAAATAAGTCTCCCATTTCATCAAAGAATCTTGAATTGCTTGATTTGCAGTCATGCAAAACACTACAGATAAAATCTTAATTTTCTTACAATAAATAGTGTTCTCCACCCACTGGTAAAATTGATTTAATTTGAACATTTTTAATTCCTTGGCTATTAAAATAATAGCCCCTTTGACAGAAGACTGCCTAAATTGAAGTCGAATTAAAAAATATCTACAGATATTTAATAATGTCTGCAATCTTTATGTGATGATAATTATGCTTTGAAAAAAATTAGAGTGGCTATACATTGCTCGGTTTTCCTTTATATTTTTGGAATGAATGTGATTATTTTCATTTTGGCAAATGTTATGGGTAAATTGTATGCTTCACTTCAAATTCAAATATTGAAATCTTAACTGTTAGACCTCAGAATGTACCTCACCTGGATATAGAGTCTTCATAAAATTAAAATGAGGTCATTAGAGTGGGCTCTAATCTAATGCAACTGAATACATTTTCCTCAGAAAAGGGAAAATTAGAACACAGAGATAGAGCTGCATAGTGAAAAGATAATGTTAAGAGACAGAAAGAACATGGCCATCTGCAAGCCAGTGACAGGTCTAGAATAGATCCTTCCCTTACAGACCTCAGAAAGAACCAATCCTTGATTTCAGACTTCTAGCCCCAGAACTGTGAGACAATATATTTCTATTGTTTAAGCCACCAGAGTTGTGGTACTATGTTACAGAAGCCTTGGTAAACAAACGTGGGTTTTGGTACCAGCAAGTGGGTTCTGTTGGAACAGATAATTAAACACGTGGAAGTGGCTTTAGAATTGGGTAGTGGGTAGAACCTAAAAGAATTTTGAGATGCTTGATAGAAAAAGCCTTGATTGCTTTGAAGAGACTGTTGGCAGGAATATGGACATTAAAAGAGATTCTGCTGAGGACTAAGAAGAAAAAGTGGAGCACTGTAAAGAAAGATTTCAGACCATGCATCATCATGAACAGAACGTTTCCATAATTATGAATGTTAAAATTTCTTCTGGTCAGGGCTCAGATAGAAATGAGAAACATTTTCATGGAAACTGGAGGAAAGGTGGCCGTTATAAAGTGGCAGAGCACTTGGCTGAATTGACTAATTACACACACACACACACACACACACACACACACTATATCCCTTCTTATTAAAGGTAAGGGAAGTGCAGTAATGGGCTTGATCCAATGTAATTCACTGGTCTGAATACACAAACTATGAACTAGAAGGAGCCAGCATGAAATATGACAAAGAGGCTTCACATATAGCTCCAGCTGGTAAAGACCACACCCCATGAGTTGGGGATACTGTCCTGCAGGATGTGGTATGTCTTAAATAAAGTGATAATATAAGATTCTAGCTTTTCCACAGTCAGGAAAATGTTAATGAAAAGTACCAAAACTATATTTTAGAATACTAAAGGCTAAAGCCTTGGCCACCCTAGCTGCTGAGTTACTGTCAGGGAAAGTGGAACATCAGATAGTTGAAAAAGAAAAGGAACTATAAATTTCAATATTGCCTGTTTTGGTTATATATTTAGATGCAGAAATAAGAAGTGAATTAGCTCTTTATATATTTTTAAAAAATCCCCCTCATTTTTTATTATTATATTGTATGTGGTATGTTATACTGCAGATTTTCTCTTTATAAATTATCTATAGTAAATTTTATGTCTAGATGAGATTTTGACTGAATTAAGTGAGGAATAGTTAGCAGTAAGGGTTAAAATGTTGAGTGCAATATTATTTTTTTGAAGAGAGTTCTATTTTTTAGTCAGATGACATTATTTTAAAGTTTAGATGTAAAAAAAAAATTTGTGTGGATGTTATTAGCAAAACATTTGGACTATAGTGGATAAGATGGACAGTTTTTGCAGTATCTATTCCATTCTCGTACTAGTGTTTATACCTGTAATTTAATGCCTGGGCAGATAAAAACTACATTTCCAGGATAATTTTGGAGTTAGGATTCTAGTTAATTTGTGGCTCAGCCAATCAGATGTATTCACAAGATTTGCAAAGTAGACAAGAAGCAGAAGTTTGACTTCTTTGTCAGTTCCCCAGCAGTGTTCATATGTAGGGGTTTTCAGCATTAGCATTAGTAAATGTTTCAAACATCTGTTTCATGAGTGTTGAGAGGTTAGATTTGGGCCAACCAATGTGCAGATAACAAATCATAGCTAGTGGTGCAGAGTACTGCACTAACAGCTTCCTTTTGGTAATTCCCATATTGTCAGAACCTCAGCTGAGCTGGGAGAGAGAGAGAGCTGAGCTATCAGATTTCAGAGTAGTGAACCAAAGCCACAAGCCAAAAATAAAAGAATTTGGGGTACTGAGCTATAGGATATGGTGTATGTCTTATAAGTTTCTGATCATTTACTGAAATAAGTAAGAGTCTAAAACTTGAGGAAGTACTGACTTCCCCTGTTTCATCTTCCCCCATGGAACAGTGTATAGGTAGGTCTAGGTCTAGTGTCAAAAGAATCAGCAGAGAAATATGGGTCCTCTGTCTGCTGAGGGATCCCAAAACAAAACTCTGACTGTTTTATGTCCCCTGGTGTTAGAGTGATACAAGGAAAACTGGCTAGGAGAATAAAAGTACTGAGCACTGAGTCAGAGTAGGAAAAAGTATCTTCAAGGTTTCTCCCATTTGCTCCAACAAGGAGTTCTCAGTAGAGATATCTGAAGATGACCTTAGATCACGGTCTCATATACAGACATCTAGCAATGAAGTCACCTGGATTAGGAATGCAAATAAGGAAAACAGCATGACCGGCAGGGAACTCTGTGTCCAGCACTGCAACTCCCTTCAGAGACTTGAGTACATTGGCTGTGCCCCAAGCCTAGTAGGGCAGGCAGCTTTCCCATGAGGACTGTCAGGAGGAGCCTTAGTAATTACTCCTAGTAAAACACACATAGTTTTTAAATTAGGAACTGGCCACCATATACATTTTAGTTTCTTATTATAGCACTGGGTGTCGATATCATCTTGGGGCTTCCTGATTATAAGAGAGAGAAGAATTTAACAAAATTATGTCATAGCTCTGTGAGTCATGCCTGAAAACACAGCCATTCTAAATTCTATCAGCTACTCCTATTATGTTATTGTTTTTCTACTTGTAAGAATTGATCTATTTTCTATAAAAGCCCTCAATTTTCTCTTCCCCAATATTATCATAAAAACCAAAAGAGAAAAATAAGCAAAGGAAAGAAAAACAATTTTTTAAATTAATTTAGTATTCTACCAAAAAATTTTAAGGCTCACATACTTAAGGGTGAGTTATAGCTGGAAAGAAAGTTAAGTAATTTTCTATAAATGGGCTGTTTTGCTTATTAGAACCCTCCATGATAAGACTGTTTGAGGGAATCTATCAAAATAAAGGACTTACTCTACTCTCTTAACACTAAGACCCAGAGTGAAAGAAGAAACAATAGGTAAAACTGATAATGAAAATGAAAATAACTGTTTACTATGATTGTGACATTTTAAATTTGTTTAGTATTTTAGTAAGTTAAATTATATAGTTAACTTTATGACAAGTATACTACAGAGTAATATATCAATACTCTGCCTTACTTTATAGAAAGAATATCAGTATCCCCTCTGGCTTTAATCTTTCAGTAAAGTGGTCACCTTCATGAAATAGGAGCTCACCTCTATCCCAATACCTACAGAAATAACTTTTCATGAGTGAACTTCTCTCCTCTACAATTATGTACGTCTCATTCCAAAGCCAAATCTATGACATAAAATAGCTGTCTTTCGATTCTTAATTTTTTTGTCCTATCCAGAGTTTGAAAATATATTTTCATCCACTTCAAAAGTAGTTATTTTTGTGTAATAGAGTTGAGCTTATGAAGTGGCATTATAGGTTTTTTTTAACTAGTGTGATTTCAAGATATTATATAAAGGCCCTCCTGCTCCCAAAATAACTCTTTTCACACAGTACTTGGAATATATATTACATATTGATCTATGTGGGTGGGTTTTAGAACATGAAGGGTTTTCAAGAACTATCTATTTAAAGTCAAACACTCATGTACTATTAGTACCTAACACAATTTTTCAGCCGCTATATGGAGTTAGGCCAGATTGGGCTCATCTAGATGAAGAAGAAGCATGATAAAATGTGAAGTTAGTTCTAGCTGAGACATTCTCTAGGTGAGAATTTTAGCAGATTAGATTCAGGAGAATCCTGACATGCCAGTGTTCTCAGAAGCAACTCATATTAAAACTTCTCCACCTAAAAACACACTTACATTTCTTAAGAGAAATAATAAATTCTATAACTTTGTCCTCACACTCCAAGACATTAAATTTGAGCAAAATATGAAGCTATTTATCTGAATGATAGGGAAAAGGCTAAAGCATCGAGACTAATTCCAAATGCAAAGGAATAAATGCTATGCCTACTTCTATCTGAAATCACTGTTAGATTATAGCAATATTAGTAAAAGCTTACTAGCATGAAACAAACCAAACCAAACCAAAACAAACAGTATTTACCAAGACACTGGATTTATCATCAACATGAATTTGGCTGATAAAGTTATACACTTCCAAAGTGACCTTCTGAATCTGATCATAAAGTACAGGGAAGAGGCTTTCAAATGGCCAAAAGAGGTTAGAGAGAACACCAAACACATGAAAACGTCACAGAGGGTATATCTGAGGACATATAGTTTAGCTAACCGCATCTGTCACGTCACCACCTGGATAGCTACTCTTTGCTTTTCATAAAGTAAAGTGAAATATATATTTTTCTAATCTGCCTTTTTCAAAATGGTAATTTTGATTACAGTCACTTTTTTTATTCATCATTATGTATTTTGTATATTAAGAATGTATTACTTAGTCATTACACTACCATAAAGTGGTGTATGCATCTGGAACTGAAGGAAAAGGTTAATATTCTCTGGTAGAAATGTTAGAATATTTTCTTCTGAAAAAGGATGAATAGGTTTTATTTGGGTGAGAATGATAGTGCAAGTGGATGTATGGGATGAAGTAGAGGTATGTATGTTGGTTTGCCAAAGAATGAACCACTTAGCCTTAACACTAGGCATTCCCCTTCTACAGAAGCTATGGTATTTAGGTAAAATTAACCTCAGGGACTCAGAAATGATCATGTCAAGATAATAGGTTAAAATATTATATTTTTTTAAAATTAAAATTATAATAAAGTGATCATAAATATAAATTATAATATTACCAATTACAAATAACAGAAAATCCACAACCAACTAGATAAAATAAACAAAGAATAAAGTGGGTCACATACTTAATATTAAAAAATCACACAAAGTACAAAAAGCAAAGGACCCATTGATAAATTTTATTCAACTTAGGCTACTAGAGCACAGAGTATGGCAATTAAGGAGGAAGAATGCCTCTGAAAGGGTAAACTCATTATAGTTAACCCAAGGGAGACATTGAAGAAAAATAGACATATATAAAAAATATATATCGTTAAATATATATCTTTTCTCTTTGTAAATCTAGTAAGAAGTTCACAAACCTAGGGAGTAAGAGGTGTGTTTTTCATCATTCACAGTTATATACACCAAACTTTTGTACAGTAAATTTTATAAACACAATGCATATTTGTAAATGAATGTATGCATAAATAACGAAGCAGTGACAACTATTCTTAAATTATTTAAAAGCAGAATATGGAGTAGTCTTGTTGTACTTCACTCCAGAGAATTAAAATTATGATTAAAGGGTTATACATAGAAGGAAGCTGAACAAAAGAAATACATATTTAAAAACCAGAAATTGTCTGCTAAATAATGAAATGCTTTATTAGTGCTGAACTTTCTGCCAATTAAATCATTCTGATAGAGATATGGTCTTTTAGAAAGGCTAGAGTAGAAAGAATACATAAACTGAATAGGCTCTTGGACTGGCATACTAAAATGTCTATCACTTCTAAGATTCTTCTAGTATGGGACCCACAGGAGACATTTATTTCAGTCTTAGTAACTAGAGAGCTGAGCTTCTTGTAAGGAACTGCTTGTTTTTAGCCCATAGGGACATTCTAAATCTCTATACAGATCTTGGCTTTAGCAGTCAGGAATTTTATAATCAAATTTGTGTTCCATTTTAGCCAACGTGTAGAATATTTTATGACTGTTGTATTTGCAAATTAACACTACCTCTGGCTTTTCTTATTTTACTTTTATATACTGTATATCTAATCTATTTTTTAATCTTATTGATTATTTCTAATTTATTTATATGCCTTTTGGAGAAAAAGGTAGTATATAGAAGTTTTCTATATTTCTGTTGTTTGAAATCATAAATAAAACCAAAGAGAAAAAAATAGGTACCTGATAATTTAAATGCTCTTTAAAAACTTATGTAACAAAGATGTTTCTGCATTGTAAATTTAACCCCATCTTTCACCATTTGGCAGGTAGATCTCTAACTTGCAGGAAAGAGGCTGACATGCATTATATAAAAGCAAACTCCTAAAAGAGAAGAATTTACCTAATTTTTCTCTTTAAGTTTGAAATTATTAAAGTATCTCTGATATTTAAGATAGTTTCAACAGAGATTTAAGTATAAGAAAAATACCAATGAATTTCTAGGAGTAATTAACTCAAGCTGATGGAAGTTCTGAAATGGAAGAACAGGTTTAATGCCAGGGCCTCTACAATGGTGGTGAGAGTTGTCTTCAAATCATGTAGATGTAATGGAAATTCTCTCCAGAATCGACAACTCTAGAACTAGGACTGGGTGCGAAGATATAAAAAAAAAAATACATAAACAAAATAATTTGGAGATCAAATATAAAATGTTATGTGTTCAGCACATTTAAGATGAATCCTTCCCTTCATTCCCCACCTGCACTCCCACACAGAGAGATGGACATCAAGGAACTTTCAACATGGGTAGGGCAAAAAGAGCTACTGCTGCCTTCCAAAGGGAACCATATCCAGCAACAACTGCAAGTTTCCATTTATGTCTCTGATGCTTGTAATTAGAAAGAACCCTGCAAACAATGCTTTGAAAGCAATTATAATTCAAAGAAGAGTGCGTGTGTATGTGTGTGTGTGTGTGTGTGTGAGAGAGAGAGAGAGAGAGAGAGACAGACAGACAGACAGACAGACACAGACACAGACAGAGAGATAGAGTTCCTAGTTGAAATAACAGGACATGCTAGAAATAACTATACTGACCAAGGTAAATTTTAGTTTCAAGTAAGAGAAAAAATTATTTATATTGGCATTATTTGATCTTCACAAAAATCAAATGAAATAAAAACAACAAAACACTTTTATCTCATACAAAAAAATAAGCTTAGTGGGTTCATGTGACTTAAGGAAATTAAATGGATATTAATTTGAGTTGTTGGAATTCAAATTGAGGATTTTGTCACAACAGTTTTCCAATAAAAAAATTATTAAGACCTCTAAGTATGATTTATTTTCTACTAAAGGGAAGCAGTTTTATCACTTCAAAATATGGGTTTTTTTTTGTTGTTGTTGTTGTTATTGATTATTCTAAGCTGGTTATTTTAAAGTAACAAAAGGTTCAGGAAAAACCTTTGACCATCTACTTAATTGCCTAAAATAATTTCAATAGAGGGCCTGCCCCAGGAAGGGAGCTATCAGCACAGATAATTGTAGTTTAATATGAACTATATATGATAGGCATGGAAAAAGCCACCAGGATCATCTGATCACAATTCTCTCTGTGTCTTATCATTAAAGACGACCCGGCAAACATTTGTTTATCAAACATTTGCTTTTCTATCTTCATGTGAATTGCCTTCCTCCTTACTAAAGTCCCAAGCCACAGCCCCTTCTTTCTCTTTAGTTCAAAATGACATCTAACCCTCAACTACCTTAAGTTCCCAATTCTTATGGAACCCTTGCATGGACCTACATAACAAATTTGCTTATTTTCTCCTGTTACTATCTCATGTCAATTTATTAGACCAGACAGAAGAGCTTAGAGGAGTAAAAAAAAAATTATTTCTCCTTTCCTATACCACCAATAGAAAATGCTATAAAACATTTAATATTATATTTAGAATAATGTAAAATAAGAGAGACATATTTCCTCTTAAGACAAAATATAAATTTCTAAAAATAAAAAAAACATGCAAATATAAAAATATATTCCTGAAAAAGTCTATGGATGAAATAAAGAGGTAAAGCTACTCATTTGACATCAGTCATTTTTATGTATCACAACTCCAATAAAGTGATTGCTGAAATGTTTGGGAAAAAATCCAATTTCTGATCACATTTAGTAAAATACTTGTTTTTAGTATAAAATATTTCTGAAAAAAAAATCTTGAGAATTCCATTTTGGAAAATACAAATAGTTTTTAACAGCCCTGCTTTATTTCATTAATGTAATAATTTACTACATTAATTTTCAATTGAAACATGTGCTAGTGCACACCTTTTCTTTACAGAGAAACAAAGATTTGCATGTACTCAGATATTACAATATTTTATCACAATAAAACTTTGAAAATCACACACTGTAAATATGAAAACTTTAAAATCACTATCCATAAAATACAACAGAACTTTGAGAATGTTAAAATAATGTGGCAAAAATTATTATACAATTGGCACCAAGTACCTGGACAACAGTAGTCAACATTACATTACTATATATGTAGCTGTTCACAATGCTCCTATAAGGTCGTTTTATAACAGGAACTTGTTATAACTGCACTGAATTGGTAATATATTAAAACTGGGTTTACTGCATTCTAATGTAAATGAATCTCAAGCCTACTTCACCTTTTTCTGTCTCAAACAACTAATTGTTGTTCAGATTTGTTGAATAAGGCCAAAAAGTTAAGCGTGCACACATACAAAACACACACAGAGAAGTCACTCAATATTACTGGAGAACTCATTGAAGTGTCTTCCTTTGTTAATTTTAATATTGGAAATGCTGCCTACTTTCAAATTTATTATTCCTGAATGTGGATATTTTCATAACTACAAAACAGGCTATCTTAGAAAGCAAAAGAAAGGAAAGAAAGCTGATTGATTAGGCTGAGCAAATACTCTGATTCTGAACTATAGTATTAGTTAAGAAGCTTGGTTGAGATAGCTTTCATCTCTTAACATACAACATCTCTGTGGAGATGATCTCAAAGTTCACGAGACTAAATTTTAAGATAGATACCCAGTAGAATATTTCAAAATGTGGTAATCATAATAATTTATTTTAAGTTTTTAAAATATAACTCAAGACAATTTTTCAGATCTATTCTAAGGAAATTTGCAAAAGTCTCTAAAACATTAGAGGTATTCAACTTAAGGGTTTTTTTACTATAAATGTTATAAATTGATATTCAAAATAATCACATTATAATATTTTGATTAGATTTGATATGTTTGGTAACTAAGATGAAAAAGGATGGATCCAGCATGACATAGTAAGGATGAGACAAATAATAAAGTGTTAGGCAGGCTAACTTCATAAATGTGGCCTGGAAAATAAGAGCAGTCTAAACTTTGCAAGTTAGTCAGTCTATCATTAGTACTAGTCTAGAATCAGCAAATCTTCAAATGTGGTTATAATGCTATTAGTATTTTATAAGAAAGAATTCAGGCAGAATTCCTAATCTGTTCCTAACTTTTTAATTTCTCAAGTTGTTTTCACTTAGGAGATCTGTTCACGGACAACAGTATTTTGACTTAGTAAATCAGTGCAGGATAAGGTTCTAGCTCCAATCTACCCAACACCATATTTAAAAAATTTCCTTACACTGTTCCACTCTTAAGGCAAGTGTAGAATACATGAGTAGGAACAGAGGAGGATGTTTTTATACTAGGCTTATATAACAATATGCTTGGGTAAAGAACTTCAACCTAAGGTAACATAAACATACATGAGCTCTCTCTTAGTATGTTTAAGGTCTAATTGGGAGAAAATGACTGTCAGAGAGACTGGTGGAAATGTGCATTTATCATATTAACAGATTAAATGAGATAAATTATAATTCTCTAAAAACAGAAAAAATATTTAAAATATTCCAGATTAATTTAAAAAATTAAAACATTATACAACTATCTATTAAAAGAGATCTTAATTTCATAAAGTCAATACGGAAAGCATTATGATTTATAACATACTTGATATCTTTAAAATTAAATAAAATAAATGCTACTACCATGACTTCTATTTAAAATTATGATGAAGGGCCAAGCCAAAGCAAAACAACCACTAGTACATAATTAATTACTTTACAAATCTAACAAAAAATGATCAAAGAAAAATATATGTATTCACAATCATAACAATAGAGAAAAGGTTTCCAGGGGTAATTTTATAAGACTTGTACTGGGACATCATAGAGAAATGCCTGAATATATAACTAATAAACACAATGAGAGATATACAAAGTTCATAGAAAGATGAACTGAATATTATATAGAAAACCATTCTCTTTATTAGTTAAAAAAGATTTGATGGCATATAATATGTATATATGCACAGTATAACAAAATAGGTAGAGATATGAAAATGAATTAAAATCAAATGCATAAAATTGATGATTTGGGACTAGGAAACTGTTCAAGGAGGACTTTAGTCTTATTTTCAATGTTTAAATTCATAGACAGAGAATGTAATCTAGTATTTTGGGGGAAGTAAAGTAACTAAGTAACTGAATATAATAGAAAGCATTTTCTAAATGTGCTAGAGATGATAATAATGTTTTAAAATATAATATCATGATACAATTTCTGGCTTCAAAGTAAAGTACTAGAAATGTTTGAAGGTTCTCAGAAAAATGAATATTTTAAATAAATTTATATTCATTTATATTTATATAAAATATTAATTAAATAACTGTTCCTAAAAGCATTGACTATAGAAATATTTATCTTAATGCTCTGAGGTATTTTAGTGTGGAGTTCTTTAATTCTTTGGCTATGAAATTCCTAATATTAATTCAGGACCTCACTCTGCCATGCTAGTAATGTGATCTAGAGAAAGATATTCACTATCTTCATGAGAAAATGGGGGAAATAAATCACTTACCCTTAATATGGCTGTCATGTGGTTTAAATGCTTTCAACCATGTGGAAGCTTAGAAAAATGCCTGAGATACAGTAGCAATTCAATAAATGTTAGTTATTATTATTATTCTCTAAAAAAAGAAAAAAAGAGAGAGACATAAAAGAAATTGGCTATGTCCTGAAGGTGTACTCAAAAGTGAATTTATTTTGATAGGATTATAAGCATTGTTATTTTTAGGTTTTATCTACAAGAAAAAGAGGCAAGACTTGAAAAATGTTACATAGGTAATATTTGGTATTCCCTTTGCATGTCATATCAATACGTCGAAAATAGTATCTCTGAACTTTGAGTCACTCTTTTCTTGCTCCGGCCTGCTTCCACGTCTGAAAGTGTATTTTCCTTTCTAATAAAGCTTTTCTTTTCTGCTGTAAAAAGAAAAATAAAATAGTATCTCTGCCTTCTACAATTAACTCATCTTCCTACATTCTCACACTGAGGAGCAGGCAAAATATGCTTCAGTGACTCAGATCCTCACCAAAGATAGAGGATATTATGTCATTAGTTAATTTTTTGGAATGCTCTTTACTTTCTAAGTTTCTAACAACAGAAAAATCAAATGCAAAAAAAAAAGAGGTGGTTCAAATCGTCCACTGAATGATTAAATCACAACTAAATTATTTTTTTCAGTTAGTTAGACCTGAGAATAATAAAATTCTTTTTACAGCAATTAAAAACAAAACATTGTTTTTCCCAATGAAGTCATAATTAATTCACTTCAAAATGTCATTTTTTCAAAGAATCATGAAAGCAGCTTTAACAAATAAATTTAATCATGATACTTTGATATTCTCTATTACTTAAACTTTGGAAATCCGACTTAAGTTTCTGTTCATCCGAGACTTATAGTAATAGACAATAAATATTCTTACAGGTAATATATTATCTAACTCAGAGGTAATTTCTAGACCATATCTCAAAATAATAATTACAAACATTTTAGTTAAAATTACTGTATGGAAAATTCTATAAAAAAAAGAAAATGATTGTTGAATATTCATTTTGCTTCTTTTTAAATTATTTTTTTTTCTGTCACTGTCGAAAATAGTCAAATAAGATGATAATGTTTAACTCAGCTGGTTGTAAAGGATCTACTTAATAACCATAGAGATATTTTTCCCAAAATATAAAACTGGTGCACTCTGCAGTTACATACTGAAAGTGTCTAATGGCATTTGTTATTTTCTTTCAAAATATGTTCATTATGCATATAATTTAGTCACATTGTTTAAACTTTGCATAGCAAATTGCACTATGTACATAATTCTCCCTTTTCATTGTTTATAAAATGTTTAAAATACATCCAATTCACTTTAAGCTCTATACCAAAATTACAGCTCATCTTCTCAAATTTTTCCTTATTTGAGTTCTGTATTACAAGAGCCTCTGTATCAATTTACCACTTATAAAACATAAAGATTTTGCACTTACAGGGAACTGACAACCACTGCTGAAAATTATGTCCCTTTGTCACTTCAACAAATTTCAAGTGTTCTCTTTTTCAACAGTTTAATGTTATGTAATTTAATTTAGGAAGATTTCTTTAGATGATGAGTTCTCAGTAATTATAAAATCTACTCTAGCAATAAAAAAATAATCTTTTTTCTTTTTTCTTTTGAACACTTTCACTAAATACAGATTCCCTTCACATTTTTTGAAAAAAACATTTTCTAATCATTTAAATTTAAAAAATCAACAGCTGGGTAATTAAATTTATTGGAAGAACTTTGGATTTAGAATCAGGAGATATGAGTTCAAATACTGACTGCCTTAATAGCTCTATATGTTTGGGAAAAGTCTATAGTCGAGATTTTTTAAATTTCATTTATAAAATCAAGTTTGGGATAATTTTATTTTCTATTTATTCGACCATTATTTATTGATCTCTATGTGCTATTAAATATTCAGGGTGCTGCAGACACAGCAATGAACCAAACAAAATATTTGTTCTCAAACATCTCAAATTGTTTGCCAGGGTAGGGGTAGAGAGAGAATTAATGAACAAAATTAGAAAGTAAATGAATATAATAGGTTAGAACCTTTCAATTAGACAAAGATACTTATTTTGACAATAATAACAGAAAATAAGAAATGTGGATGGAAGGGAGTCATCCATTTTTCTACTTGTTAGGAAAAATTCAAAGAAAAATTTATGTGAAAATCTTAATATAAAACAGTAAAAATATGAACTTCTATGTTATGGATATATATTATACATTACATAGTTTAAAGAAATATATTAATTGATAAAAGTAAATGACCTTCTCAGCTTAGCTAGTTTAATCACAGTTGAGAGCTGGATGTGGCTCATTTTCTTTTTTTTTATACTTAGCTTTGATACTTGTGAACTATTATTTCTTTAGCTAAGGGCATGGAACATATAACCAGTTATAGACAAATTTTGAGAATTTGAAGTAAATTATGGAGAGATAGAAGATTGAAAAATACAAAAAGCTAAATCAAAATGAAGAAACTCATAAGTTTTAAACAGATACATGATAAAAAGGAGATGAGATAGTACCACAATTAAAAAAGAAACTAAGATGCAAGTGAATACATTACACAGAAAAAGAGGACAGAGTAAAGTAGAATTGCAAGGCTTAGCAGGTCATTCTGTTTGTTTGTATGTGAATTTGCCTCTAATGTTCACATTACTTATGTAAACTAGTGATTTTGAGCCACAAATTTTATCACTAGAAAAGAAGTAGTATTTTTTTTTTTACCAGAGGACCCATTTCTTTTTTCATTATTAATTATACTTGATTTTCATAGATGCTTTAATCATACCTAGAAACTCTAAAAAGTAGTTTGAGTTAAGTTCTGTTACTTTACTGAAATAAAATCCTTGAAATTGGCAATATTTTTACATGTATCTTTTTTGTTTTATTACCTCTCACTAACAGCACTTTCGTATACTATTACATCGTGTCTACAATACCATTATGTTCAAATATTATATGAAAGTGTACATTTCTCATCATCAGAAACAAGAATTTGAAGATTCAATCTATGAATGACCCTCTAATTCTTCATTCTGCCTTCAACTCCCTGCTTCCCTATTCAGTCTGCCCATTTCATTGCTGTCAAATAAATATTGTTTAAGCATAATTTTTATCCTGTCATGATTCTACTAGAGAGTTCTCCAAAATTCCCAGGTATCTATTGATATTTTAGAAATTCTTTGAATGTGGAACAAGATTCCAATGATTCCCAACTATTATTGTTATTATAATTCATGTTATTTTTCCTTTGGCAAGCCACTGTTGCTGATACCTAAATGCTCTTTCACTTTTCCTCTGACTTCTGGGTTCTTAGGAGACTGCTGTTGTCAGGGACCCACTTCAAAACAGGACATTTTTCAAAAAGTGAACTTAGAGTGACACTATTTTCTCCCATAAAATATCTTTCAATCACTTTTGTTTTTCTTCCTTCTACTGACTTAACAACTGACTTGCCACTGTAAGCTGTGAGAAGAGATATTGGAGAGAACAAATATACAAATAGTATCTTTGCCTATCACTTGGAGATGGGCACTCTCCAAAACTCTTTCACAGAAGTTTCTCAAAATTCTGTGACCAAGGATACACTTGAGTCCATCAGCCTCTCACTGATTACTGACCATGGTATAAGATTAATAGATAACAGCTAAATTGATATAAATTATATATATATGTGTGTATATCTATCTATCTATCTATCTATCTATCTATCTATCTATCTATCTATTGTTATATTGTTATAAATTGTTATATTTGTTCTGTAACAAATGTAACAAAAGATCCTGTAATTTTACTTGGTAGCCTGATACATGCAGGAGGAAATGAAGAATATTGTTAACCATGATAATTCCTAAATAGATATTAAGAGATGGAACTGTCTAAGGGAGCCAGATTCAGATAACAGCTTTCTTACATTAGATTCTTCTATTCTCCAATACTAATTTTATTACTTTCACTATTTTTAGCTTTGCTAATGCTTTCTATTCTCTAAATATGTCAATGTTCTCTTAAACTTCAGATATTTTCCTTTTCACAGTCTTCTCTTTCTGTGACTTATAAAAATTTTACCCTCTTCCGAGGCCAATAAAGAATAATTTCTTTTGAAATCTTTGCTAAGCAGTATAAGATGAGGGGCCAGTTTTTTTTCTCTGTTCCTAGAACAGTCCAGGTTTCCATCTGTGATCCAAGAGTAATTATTAATAGTATTTAGTTGTATAATAAAAAATTTCCTGTTTGGGATGACTAACAGAAAATATTATTAAATAAAATAATAAATGAAGACATATTTTAGTGACTATTTTTTATTTTTACTATGCATCATTATTAACCAAGAATAAAATGAATATTATAGAGAATATAAAATATTAGAAAGGTAACTCCAATTTTGTTATATTAAAATTATATAAAAGAAAAATATTGTAGTTGATAACTTTTGGTGATAATCATTATACACAGCTTGCAACTATATAGCCAATGGCTGTTCAAACTCTGTGCTGAAGTAGTTGCTTTATGAAATGACTCCTAGGTGCTTTTTCTTTCCCAGCATTGATTCTTTACTTTTCTGGGAATAATATCGCAAAGTTACTCTGGAAAATATGACCTCTCATGAATACAGTCTTGCTAGTGCAGCAATCCACTGCTTTCCTGCTTCTGTTTCACTCAAGAAAGGACAGTCATATGATTTCTCACTAAAATTAAAATTTTGAGCAATAATACAAAGATGAGAAATGGATATCTGTGCATGTTCTAAAGAAATCCTCCATTAGTGCTTGTTAATTGGACCTTACTGAAGCCCTGGTTCTTGCCATTTCTAATATATTATTCTTTATATTATTCTTCAAATTATACTAAATTATGTATCTTTTCAATGAATTCATCACTTTTTTACATTAATTGAGTGCATTTCTATTGCTTATCATTGAGGAATCCAAATTAATGCACCGTAAGACAGAGATGTTTATCATCTGGCAAAATAACTAACAGGTGATTTCACACATTGACTATATTTTAAATGGTTAATTAGACAAATTTAAGAAGTAATTCCAGCAGTCTGTTTAATGTGGTAGTTAAGAGCAGGGGCTGAAGCCAGAGTGTCTAATTTCCAATCATGAATTAACCATTTAGTAGCTGTATGACCTGAGCCTCATTATCAGTGGCTCAATTTCCTCAAATTTCTAACAAGGAAAATAATGTTACCTACTTTCTAGAGTTGTTGTGAGAAATAAGTTTGCTAACAGATTTTATTTAAAAAAAAAAATAGGTCCTGAACAATTATGTGTAGCCAATAACCAATAAGCGCTTAAAAAAAATCATTATACAGAATAGAAACACATAATCTACTATTGAAGGTGTTTCTGTGACTTGTTTTGATAAGGTCAGTCTGATACACCCATATAAGATAAATTTTAAGCCTTCAAAGAAGTGAAGGCAGTGATCCAGTCTTAGAATTCTTCATTTCTAACCTGTAGCATTAATGCTAAATACTAGTAGTTGCAGACTATCAAATGTAAAAAAAAAATTGTGATAAAACCTAGGCAATATGAATAAAATTATAATTTTCTCATAGAGTTTTTTAGAAAGAGCTTGACATATAGATAGCAAAGTACGTTTCTTTTGAAATACACACACATACATACATTTTTCTTATAATTTTCAACAGTATATCTGGGACAAAACTAAACATATTTCAAATTGCTTCTTAAAAGTGCTGTAATTCCATTTCATTTGGAACCAACATATAATGTTTTCATGTTTTCTAAAATATTTTTCATAGGAAATAAAATTTTTTCACTTAAAAAATGCCAAAATAATATTACAGATTTTTTTTATAGAGAGTAATACACCTATAATATGCTAAATTAGAATTATTTGTTGTTCATGTGTTTGCATGGAGAGTAGGGAAAACTAATTAAAGACACATGCATTAAAATTTGTTTCAAGGTTAATGTAGGTGACAAATTCTAATCAAAATTTCTGTAATGTTGGTAGAATAAATAAAAAATCTCCAATACCATTTATTCTGTTCTTTTTGTGTCAACATACTTTGATTTTGAAAGTCTGAGATATTAACTTTATTGTTTAGTTTAAATTAAAATACATTTAAAATTAAAATTTGTGAAGTTTAAATTATGATATTGTTGTTTTAGTGCTTACTTAAGAGTGGCTGGAGAGAGTTCTATTTCTCAAGATGGAGAATTTCTTGTGTTTTACAAACATCCTTCTGAAAATAACAAATATGCTGGACAAAATGTTAGGATATTTTGTTTAAAGTTACTTGAGAAATGCAAACCCGTCCCTCTACTTCTCAGATTTGAGAATGAAAGTACAAAGAGGCAAGCGTTAAATTAAGAGCTATTTTTCTTTCGCCTTGAATCAAATTACAAGCCATGACTAAAAATCTGTGGAATTGATCACAGCCTTTCGCACTTGCACTCTATAGTGGAGACAAAAATTGGAGTTCTTGTCATATCAACATGAAGAATTCAAGGATAAAAAGGGTTAAATACCTGGTGACAGAGAGAAATTTAACTTTGAGTGGTGAACACAATGCAATATACAGATGATATGTTATAGAGTTGTACACTCAAAGCATATATAATTTTATTAAACAATGTCACCCCAATAAATTTGATTAAAAACATGAAGAATTCATAGGATATAACCTAATCCTTCACTTGTGATCTGTAGGGCTAAGAATTAGAAACAATACTACTGGAAATGGATCAAATTTTATAAATGATGATCTTCAAATTTAAATTAACTTAATTTCTGATTGAATTATTGTTATTTGACCCTGGCCTAAGTAGCTGTGTGATTCTGAGAAGCTAAGGAAAGCATTTAGCAATCTCAAAAGGTTCAAGTGACTAAAACAGGGGTTCAGGAAAATTGTGCTTTCAGTCATTACAAAATAGCTAGTATTGGATGAATAATGCATTCAAAACTCCCATGAAATCTAGATGAAATATATGAAACAACTGAGAGTCTTTGAGAAAAACCAAGCCATTTGTGACTTAAGAATCTAAAAATCCCAGGAAGAAGGGTAGAACACCACAATGAATATTCTACTCTCTATTTTTTTTTGTCAAAGGTTTTGTCAATGTGTAGCTTATAGAAAAGAAGCGGTCTTGGACTTAGAGGGAAACTCCAGAAGAATGTGAGTAAATTTTTCATGCAATTTTACTTTCTTAACTCCTATATTAGAGATGTCTAAGACAAGATTCTAGGAAAATAAGTAAACAAAAACATATAGAAGGCTAAACCCTGAGCAAAGAGTTCAGCAATCTTGCCATTCTGAGAAGGTGGAGTTTGAAGTTCAGAAATAGACAAGTTGCAAGATTATAGGTAGTTTCAGAAACTTTCTTCAGATGAAAACCCAGAAGGACTAACCTCTAGAAGAAAAGAGGTTTCTTGAAGTAGGAAAAATTCAATCCAAATCAGTCTAACAATATAAAATGTACGTTCAAATTCATCACAATGTTTTTTCAATATTTCATCATCCTACAAGCACCTGAGAATTAATAATTTTTTTATACACAAAGTACAACAGTCAATCAAAACTCACTATGAATGCAAAAAAAAGGACCAACTTACTAGCTCTATGATTGAGAAAGGCTATTGCATTTTATTCTTTTAGTTTCTTCATCCATACATTTAGGACAGTAATACATCATTTATTTATGAAGGGTATATAAAAGAATGTTTATAAATCTCTGAACAGAATGCCTGTCATATAGTGGGTGCTGAAAAAGTTTGTGTTCTCTCTCCCCACTCTCCTCCTTCTAAGATTACTATAATTATGTCACTATCTCTGAACTATTTGGAATATGAATGATGTCTTATTTTTTGTGTGATTTTCAAAAAAAATACACAGTCTGAAAATCAAGAGAGTAATCAAGCACTAGGCACTTATGAAGGAATGAAAAAAATGAATGCATTAATTGCAGACTAAAGCATTCTTCTTGATACAGAAATGGAGCAACATGATTCAAAGTATAAAAAATCTCTTTGTTACTTTCTTTTAAGGGATAAGGACATAAAATTTAGGAACAACTCTTTTGGACCAGGTTAATTGTAAGCAATTGAGTGCAAGTTAATTTTTATAATCCTACAAACTTCAAAATCCAGGGATATAAAGAGAAAATGATGAAGTAGAAAAAAAGTCTTATTTCTTTCTATGAACTTGTAGCTATAAAATAGTCAAATAAATTTCTTTATATCTCACAGAACTACAGCCCCTTTATCAGTACACTTTTACAAGTTTAACCACAAATAAAAGTTATTATAAATTGTAAATTCAATAAGTATTAATTAATTTACCATGTATATATCTTTTTTTCAGCCTTGTAATGACTAATATACTATTATTTCTTATTATATGTACAGCTAAAATGTAATGTTTCTTGACATAAGGATACCCTTCAATAGTTTTTCTGTGCCTCTCTCATAGATGTTACTATTGTTCTTACATAATAAAATAAAAAAATGTTTAAGAAAATTTCTAATTTTTAACAAATAAACAAATTAAAAAAGCGTTTTGTGTGTGTGTGCCTCTGAATTAAGAATCTGATATCTGATAAATTGCTTCTTTCTGAGTTTTTTGCTATCTGTGGGTGTAATCACAATTAAAATGCTATTTGTAATATTTATTTTTTTAGCTATGGCTGTTGTTTTAAATATTATACTAGATGATGTTTTATGTGCCTCGAAATTATTTATTTTCCTTACTCTGCATACTTTAAGGTTCTAAATTTATATATTTTTTCTACATTATAAGTAAGATATATTTATAAGGGTGTGAGAAATCACCTTTGAAACTGTTTAAAGCCATTATAGTCTAGGGTATATTAAAATTTTTGTTCTTTAAGAGAAATTCAATAAAATTTATATATACAAAGTTATACAAAATTTGTATTTAGTAATGGCAATAGCAATGATTAGAAACATTATTTTCCAAATAATTTATGTGATTAAAACAAACAAAAAAAAGATAAACAAATATTGCCAAGGAAGGATTTACTGAAAGTTAATTTTTAATTAGTAGATGATTAATGATTTATTCCTTAAACATTGATTTCTTTTCTGGTTATAAAAATATATAGGTATTAGAAATACTTTAAAAGGATTAGCATAATGGTATAAATATATTTCATCCCATTTATTCTGAGAAGATTCCATTAATCTTTTTTTTTAAATGTGCTTCATTGTCTTTTCTATACATACTTGTGTTTGTGTCTGTGTGTGTTTAGTGCTATATATAACAACAAACTCTTAGATAGAGCTTACTAAATTCTTAAGTCAGGCGCCGTTTAAAGCAGTTTAAATGTATTAGTATCTGTCATTCTGGACATTTTATGAATGGAAACTATGGTACAGAAGTTAAAAAACTTATTTGAAGTAGTCGGTGAGAAAAAGACCAGTATTTAAAGGTGGGCATAATGCCCACAAAGTTCTTGCTATTAAGTATAATACTTTCTCTCATTCAGACATGTTGTTATTATTTAAAATAACACTATACAGGATTGGTAGAAAAACAGACACATAGACAAATGGGACAGAATTGGGAGTCCAGAAATAAACCACATATATATGGGAAATAATTTTCAACAAAGAAGCCAAAAACATACAATGGACAAAAAAAAGCCTCTTCAATAAGTGGTGTTGGGAAAACTGGAAAGACACATGCAAAAGAATGAAACTACATGACTGCACTATGCCAAAATGAACTCAAAATAGAACAAAGACCTAAATATAAGAACTAAAAAAATAAATTGCATTAAGAAAACACTGGTAACTAAACTCATAGACCTAGGTTTTAGAGAGGATTTTATGAATTTGACTTCAGAGACAAGAGAAATAAAAGCAAAAATAAATGAATAGGACTATATCAAACTTAAAAGCTTCTGCACAGCAAAAGAAAGCATTAACAAAACAAAGAGAAAACAGCTGAATAGAATATACTTGCAAACAAAACCAGCTATAAGGGGACGATATCCAAAATATATAAATAATTTATACAGTCCAACAACAACAACAACAAATCCAATTTAAAAATGGGTAGAGGACCTGAATAAACACTTCTCTCAAGAAGACGTACAAATAGGCAAGACATGTAAAAAGATGGTCAACTTCACTAG
Organism: Macroglossus sobrinus; assembly: GCA_004027375.1. NCBI lineage: Eukaryota > Metazoa > Chordata > Mammalia > Chiroptera > Pteropodidae > Macroglossus > Macroglossus sobrinus. Next base: position 90,511 of record PVKZ01002184.1, read on the forward strand.
CTATTAGGGAAATACAAATCAAAACCATAATGAGATATCACTTTACATCTGTGAAAATGGCTATTATCAACAATACAAATAACAAGTGTTGGATAGGTTGTGGAGATAAAGGAACACTTATATATTGCTAGTAAGAATGTAAATTGTTATAGCCACTATGGAAAATAGTATAGAAGTTCTTCAAAAAATTAAAAATCAAATTATCATATGACTCAACAATCCCTCTTCTGGGTATCTACCTCAGAAATTTTAAAACATTTATCCATAAAGATATATGCACCCCGATGATTATTGCAGCACTATTCATAGTGGCCAAGACATGGAAACAACCAAAGTATCTTTTGATAGGTGACTGGATAAAGAAGAAGTAGTACATATATACAATAGAATATTAGTCAACCATAAGAAAAGATGAAATATTGCCATTTGCAATCTCGAGATAATCATGTTAAACGAAATAAGTCAGACAGAAAAAGTTGAGAACCATGTGATTTCACTCATATGGGATATAAACTGAAAGCAAAGAAAAAACAAGAAAAACAAAAATTCATAGATACAAAAAAGTTTAGTGTTTATCAGAAGAAAAGTGGGGAAGGAGGAGGTAGATAAGGATAAAGGGGTCAAATACGTCATGATGGAAAGAGATTTCGCTTTGGGAGATAAATACACAACAAAATATAAAGATGATATATTATCAAATTATACACTTAAAACCTATATAATTTTATTAACCAATGTAACTTCCCATAAATATAATTTTAAAATAACATTATATTCTAGATGTTTTATAACTAACCATAATTTAACCAGTCGATATTCTATTGTTAGATTTGTAAATTATTCCAAGTTGTGTTATTATTGAATATTTAGGTTATTTTCAACTTCTTTGTATTGCTCAAAATTCAAAGAAGGAATACATTATTTAATAAGAAAAAAGGGTAGAACTGAAATATTAAAAATTATATCTAATATAGAAACATCCTTAAGATTTACAAAAGAAAGCAACATTCTTCCAATTTAAAAAATTAAAACACAATATAGATTAAGTTTTGAACAACATGCTTTTCAAAAAGCTTGTAGACTTATTCACCGAATTTATACAAAATTACTACAGAACAATTTTCCCTCCCACCAAAAAAAAAATTGTTAAAGTATAGAACAGCTTTCATTTTTATATCATGTCATATCCTACATAATACTTCACATAAGACACACATTCTTACATATGTAAAATCAGTCAAAGATGTATTATAACCTCTACTTTTCATATCAGAATAAAGGATGCAGCAGTATATAACTAATTAAATGTGAGATCGGCAATGCAATTATATCTTCCTACTTCTTACTAAGTTTGTTCTCATATAAAATTAATTAATTAATCTATTATGTAGTAATATAAACAATGAGTATTTAGGAATAGCCAAAGCAAACACTTTAAGAGTCCAATCTTTAGGAAATAAATACGGCAATAATTTGAATGAATGTATGACAGGAGGACAAAATACACTGTAAGAGTGACTTTCATATATTAATAATAAAAACTATAACAAAAACAATGATATTAGCTAACTTTCAATGACCAAGTATCTTGTATCAGGCTTTCTTTTAGGAATTTTGTATATATTAACTCACTTGTTCCATAGTACAACTCTCTTGTTTGAATTGAAATGGCTGAATTAAAATAAGTGTGGGTTAAATATACATATTCATATATACTATAATTAAATACTAACTTAATAATATAATATTTTTTCATATAAGTGCTCTCAATAATGAGTTTAATCATGAAGAATATTATATTAAGGAGAATGAGATAAATAATACATGGTGGCACATTTCATGTATTGTGGCCAATATTATGGGAAGTTATGTGTTCTCTATCTATCATCTATCTATCTACCTATCTATTCATTTATTCATTTATTTTTTAATTACAATTGACAATATTATGTTACTTTTAGGTATATAACATGGTAATTAGACATTTGCATACTGTACAAAGTGCTCATCCCAATAAGTTTAGTGATGTCAGAGATAAGTGTCACTAATTTGGATATTGTTCAAGCAATGAATATTATTAACTGTTAACTAAATAAATATCCAATGAATTATATTCTTACCTCATTGCAACACTCAATGATCCTTGATCCTTTTAAAACCTAAAATAGGTCTTATCTCTTCTACCTAAAATCCTGCAATGGTTTTGCATTTCATTGAAAAAAAATCCTAATTCCTTAAAACAGAGTCTGAGTTCTACAAAAATTGGCATCTACTTTTACTACTCTTTCTCTTGTTTACTTTATTCTGGTCATACTCGTCCTCCTAGTCTTCAAATGTGAAAACATTCCTGCCTTAGGATCTTTTCTTTAGCTGTTCCTCAGTTAGGAAGCCTCTAATTAGATATCTAATTATTATCAGCTTGACAAATTTCCAAATTTTTTTTCTTTTCTTCAATATTTGTTCAGATGTCACTTCCATGAGGTTTGGTCTTGCTAACCTATACAGCACTCACAAATTCATACTCTGGAACTGCTTATATTATTTTCCTCCTTCCCTACCTCTCCCTCCCAACCTCTCCCTCTCTTTCTCTTTCTCCCTTTTTTTGATTCCTTTCTTCCTTTCTTTTTTTTTCTTGTAGATAAAAGTATAGAAATAAGTATAACTAGCTCCACATGATCCTCCAATATATTATATAACTTGTAAAGCCAGGGAGAAATATAACTGTAGAAGCAAGGTAGATAATTATGTCAATGGAGATTAAGATGCAGCGATTGCTAACAGATCATGATTTCTCGGAGGTACTTAATTTATGTAATCATACAAACTTGATAGCTAAGAAGCAGAATTATGATATTAGATATAACAATGGAAATTCAGTGTATCACTTATTTTTTACATTAGAACCCATTCATAGTTCTGGAGCTCAATATTTGAAAGAAAAATATTATCTTGAGGAAGAACTCTGAAACTGAGCCTAAATCTATGCATTAATTATTTCTCTGATTCTTTTTAAAAAGACTGGCAATGGTTTTCCAAGGCAAATAAACAATTGAAAAAAGGTGATATCCTACTTTTTAATGAATCATACTCAGGCATAAAATCTGAGCTAACACAAATGAATGTTTTGTGACTCAAAATACTATATGGTCAAAATTAGAGTGGGAACTAATGAATATCATACTATAAATGAAGTTTTCACAGGGTGTCAAAATAGATCCTGTGTTTATTTTTCTGGTTCACTGATATGTAATTTGTCATACAGTGCTATTTGCTCCTGATCTAGAGAATAAAGAAAATTTGTGTAGAATGCCCAATTGAAGCCCACAAGTTTCTAACTAATCATGCCATAACAGTAAATAAAAATCAGTGGAGCATTATGGAAGGAATTGTAGAAGTAAATGTCACCAATAAAGGTGTGAAATTTATAAAGTTTGTGTCCTATCACATCCTTGTCCAATTCAATTGTCTGTCCTCTATGAATTCATCTGCTTCATTGTAGATGACTTTGGACTACCATGTATCTCAAACTCAGCTACCATGGAGGTTGTAATATAGTTTACTGGAGCAATGCAACAAATCCCTGACATATGATATATTTATTTTTCTAATGTTTTATTTCTATACCCCAAATCAAGAAAGATTGTAATGGTTTTGGCTTTACAATACTTTTATTCACTTAAATTAGGATTGTCAGCAGTTTATCTCTCTATCCTAATATGGTTCACAGGAACCTTGATCATATTATTATTATGTATATTTGATGACGTTGAATTGAAATTATAATATTGTGTTAATTGGTCATCATATTAGTTAGAGAACATTAACTGGTGATTTAAAAATTGCAATTAAGTAAGACACCTTAGTAAAAAAATGTTGGCCAGAGGTGGGAAAATAAATCAGTGGAGATTAGATCAGTTTCTAGGTGAAGTTTCTAGGGGCCTCATTATCAGCAGCATATCATGATATACCTGCTTATGTAAAAGACATATTGCTGAATCTTGTATATCTTACCACTAAGAAAGACGCACAACACTTACTGAACTTTCTTACCTTTCAGAGATATCACAAACCAGTCTTAGATGTACTATCTATTATTGAGTTGTCTGAAAGGTTAAAATTTTGAATGGGGCCCACAGTGTAGTAGGTCCATACTGCTCTTTGAGTCTTACGATCCCACAGATGTGATAGAGTTATCATCTCTGTAGATAAAGTATCATGTGATATTTTCCAATAGGATAGTTGAAGTTCAGAACTTGTTTTGGTTATCTATTGTTGAGTAAAGAATTACTTCAAATTTTTGTACTTTAACAAATTGTGTGTGAGAGAGTACACAAGATGAAAGTCAGAGTCTCTTGTAACTTAATTTCAGAAGTCATATCCTATAAAGCACATCTGATAATATAATGAAGGAGTCACATCAAAGCCAGTAGCGGGGGCAAGATCATAAATTGGGCTGGAGCACCACTGGTCTCTCAGCTAAACTGCCCTAGGTCAGCTGCCTACAGAGTTGTCTCATCCACTTACCTAGAGATCCAACAGAGGCAGCAAACATCTGCGGATCTTGCTATAGCTCCCACCAGGTAGCTCTGAGCAATCAAAGGCAGAGGCTAACCTTGGCCTACTTGGAAGCCCTTCCAAGGGGCCATAAAGCCAATGCATCTGGAGGCTGGCACTAAAATACATTCCTAGAAACATACAATCTCTCAAGACTGAGTCAAGAAGAAACAGAAAATCTGAACTAACCAATTGCCATCAATGAAATAGATTCAGTAATAAAAAACCTGCTCCCGCAAAAAAAGTCTTGGGCCATATGGCTTCATAGGTGAATTTTACCAAGAATATAAAGAAAAATTAACACATATTCCTCTCAAACTTTTTAAAAATGCAGGAAGAGGGAAGTCTTCCTAAATCCTTTTATGAGGCCATGATTACTTTGATTCCAAAACCAGAGCAAGACATTACAAAAAAATAAAACTATAGGCCAATATCTCTTATGAACATTGATGTAAAAATCCTCAACAAAATATTAGCAAACTTTATCAATACATTAAATACACATGATACACCATGATCAAATTGGATTTACTCCTGGGATGAAAGGTTGTATTGTGTATTGGAAGTCTTAGCCTCAGCAATAAGACAAAAAAAAAAAAAAAAAAGAAAGAAAGAAAGAGTATCTGAATTGGAAAGGAAGAAGTAAAACTCTCATAGTTTGCTGATGACATGATATTATATAGAGAGAATCCTAAAGATTCCATCCAACAACTGTTAGAATTCATCAATGAATTCAGTGAAGTAGCAGGATACAAAATTAATATTTAGAAGTCAGTGGCATTTTATACACCGATGATGAACTTTCGGAAGGAGACATTAAGAAAACAATCCCATTTACAATTGTATCAAAAGAAATAAAATATTGAGAATTAAATTAACCAAGGAGGTAAAAGACCTGGTCTCAGAAAATTATAAGTCATTGAAAAAGAAAGTGAAGAAGATGCAAATAAATGGAAGCATATACCATGTTCATGGATAGGAAGAATCAACATCATTAAAATGGCCATACTACACAAAGCAATCTATAGATTCAATGCAATCCCTATCAAAATACCAAAGGTATTTTTCTAGAACAAATAATCCTAAAATTTATATAGAACCATAAAAGTCCCCGAATAGCCACAGTAATCTTGAGAAAGAACAAAGTTGTATGACAGCCTGCTGAAATGTGATAAGGAAAGAGTTAATCAAAAAAAGCCTGAAAACTAGACAAAGGAAGTCTATACCTTAGTAATGTTTAACTAAAGCAAAAAGGCCTTTTTCCTGGATCCACTAACCGCCTCCCATTAATCATGAAATTTTTAACAATGTAACAATGAGCTTGTACACTAACTACCAATTTTAGCTGGTGTCGCCCTCCTTGCTTGCCTGGCATGAGAAACAATCAATTGAATATGAGCTGGACATGATTCTTGTTCGGGGCTGCTCCTAGCAAGGACAGCCACCAGCTATTTAACAGTCTTTGAGAGCATATTTGTTTTGGTCTATTCAGTATTGGCCACAACAGTTGGAAATATTACATTTCCTGAAATAAAACTGTACTACAAGGCTACAGTAATCAAACAGCATCATACTGGCATAAAAACAGATATATTGATCAGTGAACAGAATAGAGAGCCCAAAGATAAATTCATGCTTATACACTCACTTTTAATATCTAACAAAGGAGGCAAGAATACAATAGGGTAAAGACAATCTCTTCAATAAATAGTGTTGGGAAAATTGGACAGACACATGCAAAAAAAAGAAAAAACTGGACCACCTTCTTACACCATATACAAGAATAAACTCAAAACGAATTAAAGACTTAAATGTAAAACCCAAAACATAAAATTTCTAGAAGAAAACATAGACAGTAAACTCTCCAATATTACTAACAGTCTTTTTTTTTTTTTGGATATATCTCCTCAGGCAAGGGAAATAAACAAACAAAAAAATGGGACTACATCAAAGTAAAATGGTTTTGTACAGCAAAACTAAAAAGACAACCGACTTATTAGGAGAAGACATTCACTTGTGATACATTTGATAAGAGATTAATATCCAAAATATATGAAAAACTCATACAACTCAATAATGACAACAATAAAAAAATTGAATTTAAAAATGGTTAGAAGACCTGAACAGATATTTCTTCAAAGAAGTACAGATGGCCTATAGACATATGAAAAGATGCTCAAGGTTACTAATCATCAGAGAAATATAGGGGATCATTTTATAAACTATATAAATGTCTAACCAATATACTGAATACTTGAAACTAATAATATGATACTAAAAATAATTTAAAATTTAAATTTCATTTAAATAAAATGAAACCACAATGAGATATTACCTCACACCTGTCAGAGTGGTCATCATAAATAAATCAAAGAACAAGTGTTGGCAAGGTTGTGGAGAAAAGGGAAACCTCATATACTGTTGGTGGGATTGGAAATTGGTACAGCTATTATGGAAAACAGTCTGGAAATTTCTCAAAAAATTAAAAATGGATATATTTTTTGATCCAGCAATTGCATTTCTGGATATTTATCCAAAGAAAACCAAAACAATAATTCATAAAGATCTATGCACCCCTATGCTCATGACAGCACAACTTAAAACAGCCAAGATATGGAAGCAATCTAAATGCCCATCAACAGACGAGTGGATAAAGAAGTTATGGTTCATATACACAACAGAATATTAGCCATTAAAAAAATGAAATCCCAATATTTGCAATGACATAGATGGACATAGATAGAGGTTATTATGCTGGTGAAATAAGTCAGACAGAGAAAGATAAATACCATATGATTTCACTTATATGCAGAATCTAAGGAACAAAAAGAATAAACTAATCAAAACAGACTCATAAATATAGAGGACAATCTAGAGATAGCCAGAGGGGAGAGAGTTTGAGGGGCTGGGAGAATGGGATGAATGGTTAAAAAAGTACAAATTAGTTGTTAAAAGATGGTCACAGGGATGGGAATATGGCATAAGAAATGCAGTCAGCGTTAATGTAATGGCTAGGTGGAGAGCCAGAGGAAAGAAAGAGCAATTAGGGGGATCATTTTATAAACTATATAAATGTCTAACCAATGTACTGTATTCTTAAAATTAATAAAATTAAATTAACAATAAATAAATAAATAAATCATTATAGTAAATTTGGCCATATTATAATATATTGAATTATCTTTATTAAACATATATTCCAATTTACATAAAAGTTAATAAATAGGCATTAGTGCATATTTAATTTAAGAACACAAAGTAATATATATATACTCATAATTATATATGTAGTTTTTCTGCTCATTTCTAGAAAGGTTAAACATACAGAATAAATACAATTCCATCAAATAAAAAAATCAAAATAGATATTGATTAAGAATATGAAGCAAAGAAATAAGAACTGAAAACTCAAAGTGGAAATGTAAACTTAGATAAAAAATACATAGTATAATCATATATATTTTATATTAGTATCAACAAAAAATTAGTAGACTTTTTTCAATATTATAGCACTTTCATAAAGATAGTGTTAAGAAAATGATAGTAAATTAAAAAACATAGAGCAATCTAATAAAAGTAATCATGTAGGTCACTTGCAAAGCTATGAGGAATTTCAGCAATTATATTTCCACAAGCATTATTGATTTAATCATGAAATTTATAATTATAAATATGTTGACAATAATTATAATTTATATTTAAAGAGCAGATATATCTCTATCTTGGGAGATAATTTCCAGAAAAATTGCTATGATCCTTCCAAAAAGAATTCTATTTCCATATTGGAAAGTTAAATGTATTCTCTAACTAGCAAATACAAAGCTCTATTTTCTTCATGCCATTTCCTTGCCAAAAATTAATTTTTTCTTAAGTTTTAATATTCACAATAAATGATTGTACATAGACCCTGTCAAATAAAGAGACTATTTCAGTAAATGTAAAAATCTGAAAATCTCTTTCAAAAGTCTGAGGTTCTTTCCATTTTTTTATTACCAGTGTCATTAAAAGGGAGATTGAAGATAGCTAAAATTTAACAGTAAACTTCTATAAATTTGTTGAGATGAACGTTGAATCAAAATGATAGTTTTTAAGAGAAGATTATATGTATAATAATCTCCGAATGCTTTTCCTTACAAGGAGAAACTGTCAGAGTAAGCAGTCTAGCTACACTTTCCATGAGCCTACATAAAGCAGAAAGGATCTCAGTCAGTGCGAATGTATCATAAAACAGGGAAAGAGGGAGAATAAATTATCATTATAGTGTTGTGGCAGAATTTGGATGGGGAAGTGTGTGTGTGTGTGTGTGTGTGTGTGTGTGTGTGTGTGTGTGTGTGCGCGCACGCACAAACATGCACATGCACACGTGTGTATTTTAGCAGATACTATAAATGGAAAAAATTGAGCATAGGTTTAGAATCTAAAAAAATTACTAGTTACCATCATGCGCTAGACAGCTAAACTAATCATCGTTCAAGGATTCTGGAGTCTGATGACTTTGTTTTGTTTTGTTTGCTTTAAATGTTACACAGAGACCCTGGCATTAAGATTCTAATTTTTATGCAAATTAGAATTTGGGATCATGGACTAGGATTTGTGACATGGGTAGACACATAGTTGCTATCTAATATCTATTCTGCTTTTCATTCTTAGTAATGAAAATTTGGTATTGCTTTTATTTGTCAGGGCATGTGTTTGAATTAAAATAAAAAAACAATAACTAAATTTCCTAGACTCTAGATTTCACTGTTTTGTCAGTGAGAAATCAGTAAAACTCCATGAACTGTTTCAAGGTGCTTTGTTTTCCTTACATAGTATTCACTTTTATACTCTTATTATATGAAAATCAGATATAGGTGATAGATATAGACAGATGATGATGATGATGATGATGATGATGATAGATAGATAGATAGATAGATCTATATCACATATTTCTAGATTGTGAGACAACTGAAGATGAAGATCTATACTAAAGACAGGTGAGATAGATAGCCAGAGGAAGGAAGAAAGGATGGATGGGTAGGTGGATGGATGGATGAATATGAGGAAGGAAGGAAGGAAGGAAGGAAGGAAGGAAGGAAGGAAGGAAGGAAGGAAGGAAGGAAGGAAGGAAGGAAGGAAGGAAGGAAGGAAGGAAGGAAGGAAGGAAGGAAGGAAAGAAGGAAGGAAGGAAGGAAAGAAGGAAGGAAGGAAGGAAATAAAAAGAAAAAACAAGGGAGAAATAAAGTGAAAAAAGAGATGCAAGAAAAAAGAAAGAAGCAGGCTAATATAGTAATAACATTATGCTACAGGTTTTAAAACTAACAATGGATTTCTGATTATATGATCTAAATAAGCTATATTGCGTTAAGTCGTTGCAGTATCATTTGTTGTATGCAATTCCTAAATGATACAAAATATTTGTTCTACTAAGCAATCATCATGCTAGTGGTGAGCCATGAATATGGTCAACGAAACCATTCATTATGAACATATGTAAGAATTTCGGACAGGTGTCATGGACCATTAAAATTTTCTACAAAGCAAATAACATGATCACAGTATACAGGATACTGAATCGAGGTATTTTGGATATATTTTTTATCTTAGACATATTTGAGGACAATTTGTTGTTAGGAACTAGATGTAATTAAAAGATGATTTATATGATGATATAAATAAATCTTAGATACCTTTAAGTGCAGTTGTCACTTGGCAATTTGTTTTTGTAATATTCTTAGGAAGTCAATTTGTTTCTAAAAATGAAAAGAGGTTGGTAATAAATATTTTCAAAATGTTTAAAGCTCCTAAAAAAATATCCAAGACAATAAAGTGACTACCCTAGATCTTTTAACATAAAGTAGTATTTAGAAAGTGAATTAAAGGTTAATCAATATGGAAGATTGAAAGTTTTAACAAAAAAAATAAATTCATTGACTTGATACATTTTGAATATGTTTTTAAAACAAGATATTTCAAAACAAAAATTTTGAAAACAAGATATTGAAATTATATATAAATACATACATACATACACACTAATGTATCTGTGTAAGTGTATATGTGTGTGTGGAAGCAAGGTATACAGTGTAAATTTGCCATATTTTGTAAGCAACTAACCAAAGGCCAAGCCTGTTTGAAAGATTTAAAATGCTTGGCTTGCAAAAAACTAATAAATTTTATATTGAAACATCGTTTTCTACCTTCAGTTAAGTAAATGGAAGTTCTGATATACATTTCTTTATGACATCAACCAGTTAGATATGATTTGTAACTTCTCTCATTATATAATTAATCATACTCCCCAATATTCATGCATTATATATGCATTTACTTGCAAATGTCTTGTTCACAACACAACATATAAACTTCTATGTAAGTGCTGGCTACTCAGGACTGCAAGTTATCTTATACTTTTTGTATATTTGCAGACTAATATCACATATCGATCATAACATTCGTTTTAATGTAGTGTTTACCTCACTAGAAAGAATAGATAGGAATGTGACAACTTTCCGCGTTAGATTAACTAAAACATATCTCCACGAGAGAGGCAAATATTCTCTTTCTCTCTCTCCTTTTTTTTTTTTTTTTTTGTTAAGTGTGTACGTTTAGACAGCAAAAGGAAGAAAAGACAGAAGTTACAGTGATCATCCACTAGGGTTTGGAAGAGTGAGACTTGTGGAATGAAAAATATTTGAACACAGACATTGAAGAACTGTAATTAAGATTTGCTGAGAATCTTGAATAGGTTTCAGAATGATTCTTCATATTCTTGATTGTACTTAATTTTATTAGGATTTAGTAAAAAAAATAGTTGAGATGGAAGTTGTTCTCAGAGAATGAGTTCAAGTATATACTTGATTACAGTAGATAAAAACCAAGAAAACCACCATGTTGAAAAGAGAGAAAGAATAGGCATCTGGAGCAAAAGAAATACTTTGGTTAGAGTTATAGATATTAAAAGAAGAATTTAACAAATTTTAGGTGTGAAAAACTGTAAACATTCTGTATATTCCTTTATGAAAAATACAGAGAATGTGGTGGCTGATAAATACTATATATTACAATCAGTTTGGTATGGCAGTGGTGCTAATAGCTTGACTAGACCATCTAATATGCTTTTTCCTACAAGGAGCTCTCAGGAGTTTCAAAACCTTCTGACTCTCATAAGGCAAGTAATATTGTGTATCATATTATATCTTTAATTTTTACAATTTATTTAGGTATAATCTACATACCATAAAATTTACCTATTTTAAAGAGTATAATTCAGAAAATTTTAGTAAACCTATATAATTGGGTAACCATTACCACAATCCAGTCTTAGAACACTGCCATCTCTGCACAAAATTTCTAAATGTCCATTTGCAGTCGACATTCTAGTTTATTCCATGACCTCTGACCTCCTTTCTGTCTCTATAGTCTTACTTTTTCTAGATCTTTTAACATAAACATCTTCATATAATAATATTCTAGGGATCATCTATCTTGCTGCAAATATTAGTCATTCATTTCTTTTCATTGTTGAATAGAATTTCTTTGTATATGAGTATAACATTTTTAGAAATTTGTTCACCATTTGATGGATGTTTACTTTGTTTACAGTTTTGGGCTATCATTAATGACACAACTTTGGACACTCATGTACAAATCTTTGTGTGAATGTGTGTTTTTATTTTTCTTAGGTAGACTCTTACTATTGAATTTTGGAGTTTTATGATTAGCTTTTTAAGAAACTGCAAGTTTTTTTCCTACAGTGGCTTGCCATTTTATTTTTTCACTAAGATATAGTAGGATACCAGTTTTTCCACGGCTTGCCAACACTCAATATTTTCATTCTTTTTAATATAAACATTCTAGTTGGTGTGTAGTATAATGTCATTGTGATTTTTCTTTACATCTCAATAAAATTAATTCTTATTTACCATATGTACATCATTTTGGGTAAAGCATCTATTCAAAATTTTGCTTATTTTGAATTGTTTTATTTGAATTGCAGATTTATTTTTATATATCTGGGATACAATATGTTTATCAGAGATTGGTTTGCAAATATTATCTTCAAGTCTCTGAGAAGTCTTAATATTCTTAATGTTGCCTTTCAAAGAGAAAAAGTTTTCCTTTTGTTCCATTTTACCAATATTTTCATAGACAGTGTTTTATATCTAAGAAATATTTACTAACCCAAGAACACAAATCCTAGTCTTATGTTTTATTCTTGTTTTATTATTTTAAATCTTACATTTAGGTATATTATCCATTTCAACTTTTGTGTATGATGTGATATTATGCACTTTTTTCCTTTATCAAAATTTTCTCTTAGCAATACCTATTAGATATCTTTGTAAGTAAATAGGAATAGAAATAGTTCTAAATCATACTTTTTAAAAATAAATTTACACAATATTCCACTGTGTAGTTGTAAAATAATTTAGTGAACTATTATGCTATTTGAAGATTTTTACCCTTAGGTTTTGTTCCTATTAATAATGCTAAGAATGAAAATTTCTTACCCTCCTATGGTAAGACATATTTCCAGAAGCAAAGATAAGGCCAATTTTTGTTATTTTTATGAAAAAGTGTACTATTTTATTTCTCTATTCTTCTAGGAGATAATTTGTCTCAGTCATCATTGTTATTCTCATTACTTTTTGTCTGATTAATATGTAAATGTTTATCTTATCTGACTATTGTTTGTTTTTCCTGGATACTGATAAATAGAAGAATCTTATCATCTTAAAATATTTTGAAAAAAGAAATGAATGAAAATTGTTAATAATTCACTTAATTTTTCTCTCCTATTCACAATTTTACTCTTTCTTGTGATATTAATAAGGTAGAATAATAAAATAAGTAAGTTAAACATATTTCTGTCTCATCAGAATGTCAAACTAAAATCTTGACCCAGTGGGCTTACTCAATTAATTCAGAAATCTTTATATTATTAGCCATAATATATTTAAAAGTAAGGTCAATGTATTTTAAATTTTTATTAGAATTTTGGGTGGTCTCCTTATTAGGTCATTCAACCTAATTGTGCAGTATTTTAAAATATTTTTTTACATTGTGAATTATTTTAAAATATTTTTTACACTATACCCTAATATAAGAAGAAAATGATATAAACGTAGAGAACTTTTTAGAAAAATTGTAGTTATTAAGGAAATCAGGAATTTTTCAAAAATTATATACAAGTCAAAACTTAATAGAAAATATGTATTAATTTCTAGGTTTTGTTCCAAAGAAAACATAAGTGCTATCAATAATTAAGATTACTTTTTGATTTTGGTATCATTTTATTTTGCTGTGAGATAAATACATATACTTTAAAAAAAAATTCTCTTTTGTCAAATATTTCTCTGTACAGTTAAAAAATAAGTGGTTATACCTCATACATTTTTAACTTTGGTGTATGTATTGACACAATCTATTCACCTAAAATGTGTTTATAATGATAAGACAACATTGATAAAGCCTATTAATAATTTTGTATTCAACAAATAATATTCTTTAAGCTATTCCGGAACTGTTTTTTTTTTTTTTTTTGATAAATTTAAGTACAATAGGTCAAGGTAAATGAGATATCACTTTGCTTTGACAGGTTACTGCTGGCATGCAATTGACCTTAGCTGGTTATATTTATTTGTATTAAAAAGAGTCAGTAAAGGTTGTTGTCACATATTCTTTTACATTCATGTGGTGTGTTAGTTGTAAGATTATAAACTGAAACAAAGCAGAATGTACGCATTACAATTTAGCTTATTTGATCATATAAATTCAGACTCACTTGACAAATGGTCAGTAAATATACTTAAAGGGATTCCAGTTTTACCTGTTTCAATAATCTTTTTAGTTCTCGCAATTAGTAAATACATACACCCAAGAAAGGGTCAACCATTACTCATTTGGTATAAAAATATCAAAAGGCTTTTATCATTTTACCAAAAAACATTTCTATTAAGTTTAATAGGTAACAGAATTCTGTAAAATAAAAAATGATTTCCTGAGGCAATGATTTTATGTGCCTGTAGGAATGAGATAAAATTAAATCACATGCACACATGCATGCATACACACACACATCAATTTACATATCATTTTTATACTTCAAGTGTGTTAAAATAACAATCGAGGTGTTTTGATGATAAATATCATAGTCAGACTTTACATTACACCATGTTTTCTATTTAGCTAGGATCAGTATTCTGTAATTAAAGTCAAAGCCTCACGTTTCCTAAGATTTTCAGTTAAGAGTGCAGGAAATATAGAAAACAAATGAAAATGACTTTCTTGACAATAGTATTTACAGTTTACATCACAGAGCCTTAAGGTAATGGCCAAAGCCAGGTCTAAATTGCTAAACAAACAAACAAAAAACTCTCAAAATAGATACCCATCAAAACTAGTATGATTGACAGAATGAGCTAATTAATGTACTAATAAATTAATGTTGCAAATGTTAACTCCAAGTATTTATCATTTCTGAAATTATTATTATACTAATTAAAGAGTTTACATTAAAATAAATGTTAGAGCTTTATTATAATGTTTTCAGGAAATTCTAGAGAATTTGAAATTAGTAATATATGAGTTAAAATGTCAAGTGATGCCTTACTAAAAATGTATACAATTTAACCAATGGATCACTTCATAACTGAGTCTTTAATTGTAATATTTAACATAGTGTATAATTTATCTGAATTTACATCCCAATTCTTAGCAATTTGTTTTGCTACAGATTAAATATTATGCAAATTTATTTGATTCTGTTTAATAAAGACATCTTTGTGAATGATTTACTTTGTACTTCCACATAAAATAAATAGCTTTGGAAATATTAATCACAACAAAAGCTGCTAAGTTATAGGCTTAAGAGCAAATACATGATTTATAATCAATGAAAATCAGTGAATGATTTATTTTATTCTACTTTTAAATGACTTCAAAAAGAATGTTAATAAAATGATAAGAAATAAATTTAAAAATCTACTAAATTCTTAAAATTACCTTACCTTCAAAATCAGCATTTGGGTTTATTAGATTTACTTCTAGGACTCACCTTCAATAATAAACAGCTTCCAAGAATATGAAAACTTCATCTTAGGTATTAGTAGTTTACTCCTTTCTCTTCTCTACAAATAAAATAGAAGGAAATTTGGCTCTAAGAGAATTGTCAATAAACAAAGTTGTATTTTAGGTAACTGTATGTGTAAATCACTCTAAATTGCTCCCATAAAAATTCAGGGATTAATTTCAAATTATGTTGGCAAACACCTGGTTATGTTCTAACTCCCTGTAAAGCCCATTCTAAGTTTGTGTCACAAATCATATTATGCTCATCACATCTGTTTACGGCAACCATATGATGTCAAGACTTTAATCTCTTATGCCCTCGACTATAATGCTTTTCTCATCCCATTTCTCATCAACCTCAGTTCTTGAAACTGTTTCCTAGCACCCACTTTAACAAAATATTCAGCAATACCACCTGTGGCAACAACCGTTTTTCCTGAAAGTTTCTTTTATTCTTGCTTTGATTTGAGCATGACTTAAAAAAAATAAAAAAAAGTTTCCTATGCATTCTCATTAATTGGTGTCTAGTTTTTCTTCCCTATGTATATCTGTCAAAATTATTGGCTATACCAATATTCATGTAGATGTTTCTTCCAACAGTATTATATCTCTCCTTCCAATGTTCTTATATGCCTCCATAATGTATAACATCACTTATCTCATTTTGCCCTAGACCTGGCCATTACAATAATGAGTACACATTGATGTGCTCCATTTAAGAACCTCATCCTCCAACCATCAGTATGTTGTAGCTCACTCTCTGTGTTACACTAATTTCTACAGTTTTTTTTTTAATTTTTGAAAACCTCTAATCGGTAGAACTGTACCCACAATTCCTCTGCAAGCCTGTACTAGAGTTGCCCTCTTTAGGATGTTCCTTGACATTTCTCAGTCATCTTGCTTTTGGATCATACATTCCCATATCTTTACTAGTTTTCTCAAGGAAGATTTCTAATAAAAACAAGTTAAAAATAACCATATTTTATTATCTGTTTTGGGATCACTTAATCTAAGCATATATTCTTAATTTTCAGAAATTGAGCATGAGAAAAATTCATCCACAACATTCCATGCCTTCAAATGGGCACTATTATATAATTCACTCAGAGAAGTGCTTGTCAGAAAAGGTTGTAAAAATCCTGGATGTCATTTTCTGTCTTTGATTTTACAATCAAATTCCCCCTTGAATTTACTGCAATTATGATTTAAAACCATTATGACACTGAATTTTTCATGGCCAACATGGATGTTATGTTACTAAAGTCAATATCCGCTTCTCTAACTCCTTTTAGTTAACCTGTCAGCGGCATTCAATACTGTCAATCTCCAGTGTTCTTGAAATATTTTTTCACATTGCTTCTAGGACTTAATACTCACTCTTGATTATGGTCCTGACTGCTAGTTCCATCTGTGTCCTGTTTGCTTAATCACTTTCAATGCTCTGAGGCCAAGTCTTCAGTTTTCGCTATCTTCACTTTCTGCTCTCTCAACTTTGAATGTTCGCTGCTATAGAACCTCATGGTTATATTCATAATCTATAAACTGGCCTTTTCTCAGAATCCCAGAGATGCCAATTTCTGGTTCTTGTTCTATGTGTTAAAAGCTTGGAAGTTATCACTCTAACAAAAAAGTTATAAAGTATACAATTCTTCTAATATCCATTTGAGAATTGAAATACAAAGCAGAACATTTCCCAAAAGAATGAAAAAGAGACAGAGAACAAAAATTACAGTTTACTAGGAGATAAAAGCCACAGCAGAAGCCCAGTGCTGGACTAAATACTGCTAGGAGCACTTAAATTATAATGTATAAATTTTCAGAGGCTCAGAGTAGACTCGATTGAGAGTTAAAAACTGGTGGTACAGTCTTAGGAGAGGTTCCATACTTTCATGAGTTTTACCTTCACGAGAACCACCAAGTTCTCATAATAAAGAGTGAAGAAAAATTCCCTTGTATTTCTAGAAGTGAAGGAAAGGAGTAATATTTTTTTAAAAAAATTCCAGAGCAATCTGCTCTCCTTAACAATAACCTGATCTCAAGGGAAATTATTTTACCAGATTTGGTTTTTATCAGTACTATTTTTACAGATATCAATTTTATGGATTTCTGACTGACTTAGAGGAAGGGAAATATCCTACCTAACTCCATGCAGTCTTTAAACTGGAGGAAGAGAAAAAACTGACTATGTCCTTTTATAGTCTTCCTGTCTCACCTAAAGTTGGGTGGGAAAGCTGAGTAGTTAAACTATCACAGCTCAGGACACAAACTTGCCAAAGACTGATATTCTTAATCACAGGAATATAGAACATTTTCCTTACACCCAATGTTACTGCATATCAATCAACCCCTTGTAAAATAACAGCGGATTATAGCTAAAAACAACAACAACAACAACAAAAAATCCTTCAAGGTTTAGACCCCATTTTAGGAAGGAGTCCTTAGGGAAACCTGAAGACAACAGTACAAAAACAAGAACACTAGAAGAAATTTCAGTTACTGATGTCTATTTCTATGGCAAACAGTAAACACAACTTAACATCTAGCCAGATAAACATAAAACTTCACACAAAAGGCCTATTAATCTCAGAATCATTTGCCAAATATATCATGTCCAGGTTTCAAAAAAAAATTTACAATAATTCTAAAAATTATGACAAATCAAACATGCCCTTACTTGACTGTTAGGTCCAAGAAAAGGTTTTATTGCACATACAAGTGTGCACATGTGTGCTTTTCAATACTCTTTTACAAGTAATTTTATAGTCAATAGACAGAGTCTATTGACTCTGATGGATAAAAAAAACCTCTTTAATAACAATTGGGAATGATGGAAGACTGTTTTTAATTTTTTAAAAAATAAAAAATAAACACACACATTCACAGATACACGGAGGCTAATCTCAATGCTTGAACAAAAATAGAAATCTCTCTGAATAAAGTTCATCAATCATATTAAATGCATAATGAATTCAAAGAATAGGACAGTCCTTATCTGCTCCACTGTGTTTTCATGTCATTTTTATTCCATTTTCCATATTCACTTCTTGTTTTATTAAAAACTAGTACATATAAAAATGTGGAACATACTTCTGGGTATCCTACAAATGTACATTTATAGCATTTGAAAATAAAAATTGTTTCAGAAAAGTAGCATGCATTCATTCATCACTGGATGTTAGAATGGTAATGTGTTCAGATTGTGCCTGATACTAAAAAATACTGCTAATTCTGCTTCCATTTCCATAGAAAATGTGATAAGTAGCTGTATCTGGCATGACTTAGAATTTTTTAAAAGGGAGAGTTTCCATAGTAACAGGGTTCTGAGAAATTCAGTTACAGAATTTTTTTAAAAGCAAAATTGAGGTGGGTTTGTAAAGTGAAATTCTCTTAGCATCATCATATATCATTAGCGAGAAAGAAAAAAAAGCCCTGTTTTTACAAAGAATACTGAATCGTTTACTTTTATGATTCTTAATAAATAGATATTTAATAAGAACATGTTCACATTGATAGCAAGAAACATACAAAAATAAACATCTGCTAGTCAATCAAAGTTTAGACATAAGTACTCTGTTTTTACCTACATGGATATATACAAATGATTCAATATTAAACAAAAAATAAAATGTTTGATTTTTTCAGTAAATAATAGTTAAAAAGTTTATGTTTATATAATGCAACATATCAGATTTTAAATATGTTGATTTAAAATAAATAATGTGGAGTCTGCAATCTAAATTTAATTCATTTCGTAAAAAATAATCTTGATTAGACATATATTGGATATGGCTAACAGTTCTCTATATGGTAAATAATTTTTTTTTTTACCTCTCATGAACTATATTTTAATAATTCTTTGTGAAAAATACATTTTAAAAACTTTAAAATGCTTTTAAAGTTTTTAGGCTCCATGCACATAATAAAATAAACAGATAGTTTCCCTGAGTAGAATAACTGTATTTAACTCCAAGAATGATGTAGCAGATACCCAGTAATACATGATGGATGTGATTTATTGAATGGTGACTCTCTTAGTAACATCATTTACTTGTTGATTGATTGTTATAATGGAGGCACCTTTGGACCTCTATCAACATACATTGATTCAACATTTAGATAAATTAAAATGTCAAGTTCTCACCAGATAGACATAACAAAGGGTTTTGAGGGAAATAGTTTCTGACTGGAGGTCAAAAAATAAATAACTATATAATGACATTAAGCTGTCAGATTTCAGTAGCACAGGAGAGCAAAGTAGAAAATAATAAAATCAGAGAGAGAAAGAGAATCAAGAAATAGACAGCAATAAACATTTATAGAGAATTGTTTTTAAACTGAAAGTTGAAATTCAGTCTTCAACAATACATCAGCTAAATTGTCACTATTCACTCATAATTATTTTGATGGCTTACAAACTAGGAAATCCAAGCCAGAATAGAGACCAGACACCTTATTTCTCAGATATGAAAACCAGAGCTAAAAAGTAAATTACTGAAGATCACATAATTAGTTATTGGTAATCATAATTATTTATGCTATATCCGTTATTTCCATATTGTTGGTGTAGGCTACATTGTAAGATAAAAATTTTCTATGATTATCTTCACCAATTTTATGTGAAGATACCTGGTGTAATGGAAAGCAACTAGATGACAATATCATAACCTGAGGTTCAAATTTGAAAAATGTTATTATTGAGTGATCTTGCTTACATTGTTTAATCTTCTATAATTGATGTATTTCACTTGAAAAGAGAATAACTTATACTGTCTATAGAAATGTTATATGCATTAAATGTTATCTAACAGTTAATTTCTAACAGATATTAGATTTTTATAATATCACAATTCCTCCTGTTCTGAGATCTTAATAAGAAGCTCTCAGAATTTGTTGATTTGTGTTTAATCTGGGCATTCATGTACTTGCAAGTTTTAAAAATCCACATTCTTTTTGTTGTAAGTTATTGTAGGGAATTAGTTATCAGTATTCAAACTTAAAATAGTGTACCAATTTAGCCAAATCTTCCATGTATGATTAGGCTACAATGATCATTACTGTAAATTTTAAAACCTTGGCTTTTCTAAATAAGTTAGGATTTCCCATCCACTTGAAAAAATTCTATTTTTAAAATGCTATTTTAATTTAATTTCAAATTAAAAGCATCAAATTTGATATTCAATGGAGTTAATTGCCATTCCTAAACCATGTCATTTATTATCTGTATGACCATGGACAGGTTAATATTATCTCTCTAAACTTCAGTTTCCTCTGTGATAAAATAAAAAGAAAAAATAATAAAAACAAATCAATCTTATTAGCCATCTCATAGGGTATAGAGAGTGACTAGGAGAGCTAAAATGCCTGAAACAATACCAGTCACATTAATAAGCTCTTAAAAGGAGATATTAGTTCTTTAATAAATTAACAGATATATTTGGTTTTAAGAATAACATTAGTTTACAAGAGCTCTGAAACTAAATTTCATCCACTGAACCATTACACACACACACACACACACTCTCACACACACACACACACTCTCACACATTCCTCCATATACTTTGTGACCATTAGCTGTTTAGAAAAAGAATGACTTGTTTAATGGTACTTCAGGCTGATTACTAAAAAAGCACAGAAACAGTTCTATTGGTGGTGTAACTGTGTATTACTTAAGAACAAAACTGACAGAACTGGTTTTATATCAGAAATTTGATCTTCAATCTTAATATATAAATATAAATTCTTATTATCTAAATAATAGTTATATGTGAAAGTTTTAATGAAATATATTGAGAAGTTTTTTATTTATTATTACTTAGCAGAAAATATTTCTACTTCCAAAATAATTTTATATTCAGTTATTAAATATATAATATACAGTCATGATTTCTGATTTCATATAGTTTACAAAAAAATCAGAGATTAAAAATAGGTTTGGTTAATGTAATGATGGGATGCTTACATATTATGGATATACCTACAGATGATCCACTAGACTTTAAGAAAAACCTGTTCAAGGAAGGGATACTCATACATATTGAAACCTGCATGATTATGAGTTAGTCAGATGGAGCAAGTTGAAGAGTAGTCCAGGAAGAGAGAACAGCATGTCTGATGTCTAGGATATAAGAAAGAACATGCTACACTAAAACATCTGCTGGAAAATCTGCCATAGGCAGAATGTGTAAGAAGTCAAAGATGAGAGACGACACAGGAAAGGATTGCAGAGTAATTTTGTTAAAAGACTTTTAAATAAATATCTTAAACTCTTTCCTAAATTTAAAAGAAGAAATAGAACAATTAAAGGAAGGGATGTAGCATGATGTAGTTCTCTGTCTGGAGAACTTATCATTTGTTTTAAGAAAGGAAAGACCATTAGAAAGTGAAAGGCTGTTGCAGTATTTCAGTGAAGTGAAGGTGGTAAACATTACTGATATTTATTGTGATATAAAGGATTTACATATTTGAAATATGATTATGAGGTAGAGTGTGGTGATTGGAAAATTAATGTATGCAGAGAGAGAAAGAAAAAGAAAGGGAGGGAGAAAAAGGAGGAAGGGAGACAGGAACATATATATAGAGAGAGGACACAGATATTCCAAGTATAACAAGAGAGATAATTAAATTATTTTGGATATGTTAGTCTTCATAGTCTGTGAAACAGACAAAAAATCAGCAGGCACATTAAGTCACACACATCAGTAAAACTGTAAGAAAAAAGAAACAGTGAAAGACAGACCCACTGGAAGGTGATATTTGTAATGTGCATGGGATTAAACCCAAATGCTTAGAAATAGTCAAAAATCTATTAAGAACTATTTTAGAAGGAAGATTGAGCAAGGCCTTATATAGAAGCTCATAGACAGATGCTACATTTAAAAAATGACTAATTTAGTAGAAGGTTGTTGAGAATTATGCAATTGCTGGAGTTCCAATACAAACCAAAAGAATGTTCCATGGCAGAAGATAACTCTGACTATTCACTTAAAATATGTTTAAATATTCACACTAGACTTTTCTGTAAGATAATGGTATAAATATCATACTCTTGGCAATTGGTACTGGAATTATACTTATTGTGATACTTAACATTTTTGTTAAAACTACTTTATAATTTAACTTGGAAAAAGCTAATACTAAAAGAATTCCAAGCCTAGGCAGAGACATTAGACGACAGAGAAAAGGAAAGAACAAAAAACATGATCTAGCAGGTTTACAAGATAGATAGCCACAGACCAGCCGATGTGATGTGATCCATTAACAGCAACACTTTAAAAATGACAGTTTAATAATCTCTTTAAATTATTTTCATAAAAAATTTATTTTGATTAGTGGTCTTTTACAGAAACCTGTAAGAGGATTGAGCTTAGCCTTCAAGTGGTTAAGATGAAATTGAAATGGTTTGGTTGCACACTCATGACCAAGATACAAGTATTATTACTTCAAATTATTTTTACTTTAGCTCCAAAAATCGCTTTTACAAAAGACATATTTTTTTGTTTCATGCGATTTAATTAATGTATAAACTTAGCCTACAAAAGTTGAAAAAAGTAAAACTTTTTAGTGATGCTTTTCCATAGCAAAGTACATAACAAGTAGAAGGCCAAAGCAGTAAAACAGGAGGCAGGAGGAGGAAAGGGAAGGTCTATTGAAAGATATATATTCACATAATGAATTTTATTTTCATTTTTTATTAGAAATTATTTTATATACTTTTTCAGTAATTTTAATACACTGTATCTGGATAAATAATTGGTCAGGACATATCAATTATTTTAAATATACACATGACTTTTAACCAGAAACCTCACTTCTAGCCTTATAGACGTAACATAAAATCATGAACATTACACAAATTTAGCTTAAGTTCAGTAAAATATTGTTTTTAATAGCAAAAATTGCAAACTATCTAATGTTTCAAACAGAACAATAATTAAATAATTTATGGTCTAATCAGGTGGCCATCAAAAAGAATCTGAATAAGAATATGCAATGCCATAGAGAGTATTCATATAATAGTGATATATTTTTAAAGCATGATATTAAATACTATATACTGTACAAATTTATAAATAATTATGAATGTTAAAATATAAAATATACTTCAAAAGTAACTGTGTCTGATTAGAAACCCATTGGGCTACTACTGATACTATGTGATTTGCATTTTCTTATATTTATCACCTTAATGTTTAACAATGATCTTGAGATAGGCAATAGAGGTTTATTTTTAATTATATTTCATTTAAAATATTACCAGTTACATAATATTAAATGTTTAAAGAATTAAAAAAATGAAATAAACAAAATAGGCATATACATATATTCATTAATATATACTTAATGTTATTATTTCCTTAACAAAAAGATAATTTTTCAAAGTCAGACTTTTTTTTTATTTTGAAAACACAATGGCATAATACTTAAATTATATTGAATTGAAATTGATATATCATGTATATTACTTTACTTGAACACTTCTCTGAATTGGTAAAATGTCAGATTATAACAGATATTTTACAGAAAATTACATGGTGGGGTTATTTTTTAATTAGAATATAAGTTGAGGTTAGAAAAGTTGATACACTTTTTGAAGTTCCAATCAATTTATTCACTCAAGATATTTTTGTACATATATAGGAGATTGCTATTTGTGTTTACATTTCCATCAGAGAAGAGAAATTGTATTATAGTCATAGTAGGTATAAAATATGTTGGGCAAAAAGGCAGCAGGGGTATTTACAAAATGTTTGTTCTTTGTGGGGCAACATTTGTTTATGCTGTGCAAATGTAAACACAGGAAAGTTTTCTAATACCACAGAGACCAGAATTATAAAAATAAATGTTAGCTGCAAATATTTAATCCCCATAAGAAAATATCAGAGATTCAATATTTTCTTATTAAGTTCCTGATTTCAGTTGCTTGCCAAAATGTAAGATTGTGTTGTTGAAGTACATGGTAAAGTTCTTTATGAGATTATTTCTTAAACCTTCAAAATTCTAATAAAGTCCAGAAATCTTTATATTGGATATAAACATGGCATAATATTTATTATTATAAAAGAAACAACTTTTAATACCAAGAGAGATATTTAGTTAAGAGAATATGAAATACTGATAAACTGATTGTATTATATTGAATAATATTAATATTTATCTTTATATACTTTATTTATAAGATTGTCTCTTAATATCTTTCTAAACTTTTAGTTTTATATAATTTTTATTATGTAAAGCTACTAAAATTACATTTAAAATACTAATATTAAATATGTAAAATAATTAAGTTTTTTCACATGATAACCTTAAAACAAGTCTCATACACATGCACACACACATATATAACATATATACATACACAAAAAGATTAGAATCTGTGTATATTCACAGAGTGATTGTAGACAAATACCTTAATGGAAAAAAAAAGTACAATACACCTAAAAGTACATTGGGACCTTGTATTATTTCTGAGAATCTAAAGATTACATTGAAAGTAGATATTATATAACACTAAAATGTAATTCAGTTTATAAGCAGCTATGAAACCTACATAGGCCATGGGAAAATTTTCCCTAGTGCAGTACTATATAACCTATTTCTTTTTTAGCACCTCAAATATGTCATAATCACTTACTCATCATATGGTAGATAGGTGGAAACAGAAAAAAACTTCCGGAGGGAGAAGATGACAAGATTCAGTGTGCTTTCCTACTATCTTAGGAATAGTGGGTTTTCAGTTTTCTATTGTTTCTTGTGAATTTATTTTGTCTTGTGGTTATTATCATCTAGTTAAAAAAAATAAAGATTATTTGATAGGTATATCAGTATGAGAATACAGATAAATTTTTTCTTTTCTCTAGCAATTATACCTATATTAGTTAGGGAGAAATACCAAATAATTCCAAGATCTTAAAGTAGTGACCCTAATTAACACTTAGACTTAACTGTCAAAGGCAGATAGTGGGCTTTCACAGTGTCTTAATTTTTAAAAAGAGGTAAAAAGAGGAAAAACAGTTAAGAATTATTATATACATATTGATGCATACTTTATTCTTTGAATTGCAAATGTTGGCACCAGTATTTTACAGTTTTGTTGAGATCATTAGCCCCAATTATTCTATTCCAAGAAAATTTAACAAGTAGTTTATTTCTATATTTTTATTATGAAAAAAAGAAAATAGCATTTCTAATTTTAGTTTATACTTTAAAAATATTAGTTATTTGTCCCACATTATCAGTAATTCTTAGTTTTTATATTTTTTAATAGGTTAACTAAATAGAAATATGTTTAACAGAAGAAAGTAATGTTATCAGTAGTTTTGCCTTTCTAAAAAAAATTAAATTTATGTTTCTATAATTATTTAACTCTATTTGTAAAGATACATGACAGTATATAAATTGAGGAAGAGAATATTGTGTGGTCTCAATATGTACTTTGAAGATGATAATACAACCATAATTCATATTTAGGAAAATTTTAAATTATAATTATACATAACACTTTTTCACTATAATCTTCTGAAAAAATTTAAGTCTGAAAATTTATAATTATTTTCATTCTAAAGCCAATCTCTTTAAAGATTGTTTTCTAAAAGTAAATTTTACTTAGGCATCTTTAAATGTAATTTATAAAAATATATATTATGAAATTAAAAGAATAAACAAAAAACAAATTTTGGACTTGTAACCAGTAACTTAATAAAATTCAATTTATCTAATAATTTAAAGTGCTCAATTTATCCATTATCATAGTAATACAGTGATCAGAGAGTATCTTTAAATCAGGTTTTAAATGTATTTGAACTATTTAGAACAGTTTACATTGCTGTAAAATAGAATTAATATGAAATTGATAGTTTCTCCACAGAAATCTTAATGTTATCTCAGAAGAACTCTCATTCAATTTTTTTTTCTGTTGTTTTAAAGCAATACATTAATCAAGTAGCAATTGTTTCCAGATAAAAACAGAACTACATTTTAGTCTTCCACTAACAGGAAAATGTCAACAATACACAAAGTTAATGCTGTATGAAATACACTCATTAATTCACCATTCAAAATTGAATTTATTAAATAAATTATCAGTCATTTTAATTACATGGGAAAGAATATGCTGAAATTAAGAAGTTCTTAAATATGCTAGAGTTTGGGCATTTTACTAATATTTATGCACACAATTAAATTCTTCACTTAAGATTATGAGATTTTTTTTATTACACACTAGTAATTACACTTGTAGTTGGTTTTCAGAGGTATGTAACTCATATTTCAAGATTTTGATAGTCTAGGAAATACATGGCCTTTCTTGATTTTCAAAGATCTGAACAAAATTGCACAAAGCTATTAGATCATTACTAGATTGGAATATTTCCAAATATTGAGATGATAAGAAGGAAACCTGAAAATCAAAATAAAAATAACTTTGCTTTCTTCTTTAACATATCAGTAAAATGTCTCACTTCTCACTCATCTCTCTGTTCTTTCTTTCTTTCTCTCTCCTCCCTCTCTTTTTTCTCCTTCCCTTCTGTCTCCTCTTTCTCCTCCACTTTTTCTTCCTCTTCCTTTTCCTACTCCTCTGACTCTTATTTCTCTTTTCCCTCTTCTTTATTTTCCTCTTTGTCTTTTCTAAATAAATATAGATCAAATTGTCTAAATTTTAGCACGAATGAAATTTTGGCCTTTATAGTTTTTAGTTGTGGGGACTGACCTATGCATTGTAAAATGTCCAGCAACATTTTTGGCTTCAACTCACTAGATGCCAGGAACAATTCTCCTGCTGTGACAATCAAAAATATCTTCAGATAATGCCTCTGATAGAGATGATTAACCAGCCTTGGCTTTATTAAAAGATCTTGGTAGGATATTTTTCACTTCTATATGAGTTCATTGTTTTTAAGATGATAACTAAAGTTGATAAATGCAAAGCTAGATACTAGATTGATTCTTTGTGTTACAAACTGTAAGGTCATTTTGAAAGCTCTAGAGAAGATATAAGGATAAGTGTTATTTTGTTCCTTTTGTTGGGAGGCTGAGGGAAAAAGGAGAAGAGATGAAAAAGTAAAAATTAGCAGTTACAAAATATTCAGGAGGATGTAGGGAATATAGTCAATAGTGTTGTAATAGTTATGCATAGAACCAGCTGGGTGATCAGTGGGGGACATGTCATAAACTATAGAAATGTCTAATCATTGTACTGTATACTTGAAAATAATATAAAATATTTTTTTTAAAAAAGGAAAATGTTGGTTAATTAAAATAACCACCATGTTTTATATATTTAAAAAAAGAATTAAAGAAACACAGAAATTGTAAGCTATATTTAATTCAGTCTTATTTACTGAATAACAGTTTAGCTTTTGTGCTTAAACAATTTTAGTTGTATGTATGACCAGTATCCCACACTTATTAATATGTCAAATCAGAAGTATCCCTCTTCTCTTCTATATCCTTGGATTTCTTCTTGGATTCATTAAGTAACTGACACTATTTCTAAACATCTTTGATATTATAATAATTTCTGAAATTGTTTCTCTCTTTTGTTTTCAAAAATATATTGGTAGATTTTATAGAACTCAGATGGAAGCAAAAGGTGATACTGTTGACATAAAATTGTCAGAAGATGCGTATAGGGAGATGCCTGTTCAATGTCTACATAATGTTACAGAGAATAGAATTGAGGCAGTGAATGAAAAGTCATTCATATTTGAAGTAAGGAACATTATGTGACAATATCAGAATTCAAGATAGAATGCTTTCCCAATATAACATAATAACATTTTCAGTTATGATTATATGAAGTTTAAACTTGATCTTCTCTCTATAAATTAAAACAAAGTTAAATTCTTTATCTTTTCTAAGATAATATTTCAGTAATTGGTGAATCATAGTAGCCACAAGGTTTCTAATTCTTTCTCTTCTCTTAATTATAATTTAAAAATAACAAGGCAAATTCCGCATTAAATTTTGACTAAAACTGGATCAAACTAAAAAAATAAACAAAAACCTGGACAGTACTGTTTTTAGTGATAGCAACATAGCTGAAAGGAACATTTGTGAGGGGCAGACTAAAACTCTGCTAAAGCCATTAAATTAGAAGGGTTACAAAGAGACCATTAAAGAGGAAAACTGCTTTTAGAACATGTTTTTCTATGGCAAAGTATATAACAAGCAGAAAGTCAAAGCAGTAAAACTGAAAGAAAAAAGATATATAAGAAGACTACCATAAAGGATTGAAAAAATTACTTGCTTTGAACTAAATTTATTGTTCAGAGCAGAACAGGAATATAGAAAAACCTGTGATTCATATCCTCCAAAAGATTAAAAACAATAGTTTCTTCTGAGAAAGTAGAGCTAGCTTTCACAGGGAAGAACACATTTTCAATTAAAAACTATTAAATATTGTTTAAAAGCAAAGTTGCCAAGTTAAAAGTTGAGGCACATGCTCATTATAGTATATACATTAAGTATACACAAATATATACTCAAACACACATATATACAAACTCACATATATAAAAATGTACATATGTGTACAAACATAGCAGATGCATAGTTGCATATTACATACATATATGTATATATATGCACACACAAACACATTTACACATACCACATGTGTACACATGTATACACAGCACACAAATATATATATATATACACATACCAAACTCATATACTTTAGCCAAATGATACACAACCACACATGATCACATGATACATGGAAACACACAAAGTGAGATAATAAGATAAATATTTATAAAAATCTCTAAGGAACAAAAATCACTGCATTTAAGAAAATCATACATATTTATTTGTATTATATGCATTATATATTACACATATTATATATATATATAGAATACACACACACACACACACACACACACACACACACACACACACACAAGTACCAGAAAAATAAATTTCCTAAGGAGAAATTTAATAATTGTTGATAATTATCTCCAATCAAAATACATTAAAATTTAAAATAAAAACACAAATATAAAATTAGATTAAAAAACACTTGAAGTAGTCTAAAATATTTTTACTAACATTTGGAAGAAAAAGGAGATTAAGTATACTTATTTTAAAATTGTACTGGTTTACTCATTTGAAAAATTAAAGAGGTTTTATTAATAAAGCAGTTAATTCTTTAATGTATTCAAATATATTTGATCCTGTAGTCCTTTCTTTCTTTTTTTCTTTTTCTTTTTTTTTGAGATCTTAAATCATTTTTCCAGAGTGTTTCCTGAAAATTATTTTTCCTAGAGATGACATACTAGGCCATACATCAGATGATTTTCCTAATTGTTCATCCTTGACCACAGCTTTGTACAATCTACTCTTGCTAAAAAGACAGAATGTAATGATAAAATGTAGATCCCTGTCTGATAATACTTCTGCTAATATTGCATGAAAATCAAACCCCTTAGCCCAATTATCATACCCACTATTCATTCAAATATTTTGATTCTATTAGCCTGAACCATTTGTTTTCTCGAACTAAATGCTTAGTTCAGTCTAACAGAAAGAACATTTTTTCTTAAGGCATTTGAGATATTATGAAGCAATAAATTTTGACAAAGTCTGCACAATTCTCAAGGTTTTCCTAAACCAATCCTTTTTCAAAATCACGATGAGGAGGGCATATAATAGAAATGGATGAAAGGGCTGGGTGAGGAAAGATATCAAACGTGGTTGTGCATAAGAAGAGGAAATAGCCCTGTCACAAGTGATTACTACACTCTGAGACATAGTTCTTATTATAGCTTTGCTGCCATAAACACCTTTCTCCAGGTAATTTATCTTGGCACACATGTGAAAAAATTTCTCTGTGTGTGTGTATGTATGTGCGTGTATGTATTACAGTTAGTATCTGATGATTCCATAATTATTATTTTTTAATTATTGCTTCCGCCAGCACTCCATGATGGACCCTTGTCTTCCCATGTATTTTAAGAATCTGTAATTGTGTAATCATGTGTGATTTAACTTGTGGCAATTCTCGAAAGAAGTCCTCTAAAGAGGACTTTGTTTACTTTACTAGGTCTCTGGTTTAGTAAAACAAAGGAATGTTTTAAAATATCTCCTTGCCTCCAGGATTGTTGGATCTGAGGTAGTTTTATATTTGAGTAGCAAACTCACATGTGGTTTGCAGTTATAAATTTTCTAAGGTTTTTTTTCCTTTCAATCTACTCACTGTTTGAAGCAGCTGATTTCTTGTGGTATCTCCCCATGGATTCAATTTTATTCTAGTTTACCTTTTAACTAAAGATTTAGGTTTTGAATTTTGAAACTTTATATTTACATATCCTTTCATTATCTCCACATAGAAAGGGCTCTACATCCTGTAAATATGGGGGGAAAAAAGTCTATTTAAGTTTTCAAAGATTTTCAGTTATCCATGGGATAGCTGGCAGCCTCTGAGATGCTCACTTATCTGGATTTTAATTTTTGTATATTTTGTCTTTATGTTTCTCTTATTTATTTTCTGTCAAGTATAGAGTCATTTGCTACATATTTAATATTTTGCCACAAAACAGTTATTCAGACTGTCTTATTCATTGTATTTATGCAATACTTATTTTATGTTAAATATACTTATATATTCTCTTCTGACTTTAGGTAAATATATATGTATCTCTCTCTCAAAAAAAAAGTGTTGTGTATGTTGATTAGATTTTTCCTAAGTATCCAATTTTTGTTATCATTGTAAAAATGATCATCTTCTCCTATAATTACACACACACACATTTTACTTCTTAAATGATTTGGATTTCATTTAAAAAGTAAAACTATACAAAGATAAATCATAATTAAACATCTTAAAAAAAAAGAAAAAAAGCCTTGAAGGCAGAAAAAGAGAAATAAGCTTCTACCTATAGGGACT
The DNA here is from genome assembly GCA_004027375.1 of Macroglossus sobrinus. Classification (NCBI taxonomy): domain Eukaryota; kingdom Metazoa; phylum Chordata; class Mammalia; order Chiroptera; family Pteropodidae; genus Macroglossus; species Macroglossus sobrinus. The sequence goes on from PVKZ01002184.1 coordinate 122,009, forward strand.
CGTCAGTTTAAACAACAGCATATTAATCATATGAAATGACTGAGGCCAGCAGAAAGTGGAACAATATTTTGAAAATGGTGAAAGAAAAGATTCAATTGGAAGTTCTGTACCCAGCACAACTATACTTTGGGGACAAAGGGCAAATAAAATCTCAAACAAAAGAAAATTGAAATACTTTGTTGTAAAGATTGGCTAATGAAAATTTATTGAACTGAAAGAAAATGACAGAAGAAGAAAGTTTAGAGCATTGAAGAAAGAAAGAAGAACAGAAAGAGCAAAAATATGGTTATATGTAACAAACTATCCTCTTTATGTCTTAAAAATTATATAGTTGATTGAATTAAAATTATAATACTATCTGATTCTCAAAAGTGTTATTTACAAGTGGAGAAGGTAAGAAGAACTAAATTAAAATAAGGTTTCCACACTTCACGTACCCATGTGCAAAATGAAAAAATATTGTTACTAGTAGGCTTTGATAACTCATACGAATATATTTTAACACCTAAAGCAACTAGTAAAAAAAGATACAAAGATGTATACTCAAAAATACCATAAACAAATCAAGATGGAATACTAAAAATATATTTAAGTAATCTAACAAAAAGGTAAGATGAGAATACAGAGTAATAGAAATCAGAGGAAATAAAGAAAAGTAATAAAATGACAGACTTTAGTCCTAACATATCAATAATTACATTTAATGTAAATTATATAAATTCATTAACAAAAGGCTAGATTAGCAGGGTGGATAGAGAGAATATAAACTAACTATATAAGAATTGTAACTGATCATAACAAATCATAGGAAGACATTTATTTAAATGGAATGTTTGGCTGGCCTTGCTGCTGCCATTTGAAGAGAAAAACTTGTGGCCAATTCATGGATTCAAAAGCATCATTATTCCCAAATCGGGAGCATTGATGTTATTTCAAGGACTCCTAAAGTTTACCCTTACTTTTATTCCAAACTTTATCATGGAGTATGTTTAAGATTTTTATTCTTTTCCTATAGGAAACTGAGGAGAATTACCTAGAATGTAAATGACAATATTTATATTGTCAATACTTTTCTTTTTAAAAATCTATTGATTGTTTCAAGTGCAAGTTTATGTATAGAGTTGGTTTATACATTTACATAATTTTCTTGTCTAAGAGTCTCTCCTGATCTCAGTAAATGGCTCCACTATTAACTAATGTATTTACAAAACAAAAGTAAAGAGTATTTTTGGTCTATCATCAACTTGAACATTTCTATAAGTTCCAAAAATAAGGTTTGTTGATTTTTATATCCAAAATATACATGGCTTCTGTTATTTTTTTAATATAGTTTCTACCTTGTTTAACCTCTCATTCAGACTACATTAGTATTCTAAATAATTTTCTTTTTCAGCTCTTGTCACATTTGATTTAATTTCTACAAAGCAGACAGAATCATCTCTGTAAAATCTAAATTTCATTTTGTATTACTCCATTTATACATTTTATTATCTTCATATTTTTTAGAATAGCTATGACCAATTCTATTACAGCATAATAATATGAAACTCTATTTGAAATTCAACAAATTTTTTTATTTATATTGTAAACAAAGTTTACTTGCATTTCTGAATGAACAGTTTATGCTTTGCATCTGTTCTACCAATCATCTATTTACTGGCACTTCTGTCAGATTTCTGCTGCCACTATGCTTCTAAATATCTCCTGAATAAATGGGTTCCTGTGTACAAACCCACTGAATATGTCTTGGTTCTTATATTACTTAAAATATTTGCAATAATAAAGAATATTGACTATTTCACTATTTTTTAAAAACTCTCTTAATTTTGAACTAGGATAATTCTGTTTCTGTCTCCTCTTCTACATTTCTGTACATACATTGTTGGTGTCTTCATTGTATTATATTATTTTTTCTCTACTGAACTATTGGAAATTATTAAGGATCTAGTTTCAATCTTTAATTATTACTATTATTGTTTATTATTGTTATTATGAGTAGTAATGTAGTAGTAGTAGTGGTAGTAGTAGGTGTAGTTGTAGTAGTATTTATATTTTATCTTTACTCTTTTCTTTGTCAGTAGTTCTCAATCACAGGCACGTAAATGACCATTTAAGATTTATTATTATGCATATTCTGGTATACTATTCTAGAAATTCTCATTTAATTGGTCTGGTGTGTGGCTCAAGTATTCTTATTTTCATTATGTGATATAGATGTATATAAGACTGACTGAGAACTCTTGGTATAAGTAACATTATTCACTCACAATTTAAAAGACATCTTTCACTATTTATTCTGAAATGTAAATCTATTATCCATTTTATTGAATTACTTATTTTATTGAACCACAAAAGCTAACTGGATGTCTCATGAGAACCTCAAATAAAGCATTACCAAACAAAATATATTAACTTTCTTACCCTACATGCTCACATTCAAATATACGCACACCCTAAACCTAAACAATTTGTGTTTTCCATCGCTTACTGGTTGAACTAAGGGTTAACTGTTTAACCAGTTTCCATTATAAGGCAAAGAACCAAGTTTCAGAGCATTTAAATATCATAGGCAGTGTCATAGATAGTCATAGAATTAATATTAACTTTTAAAGTCTACAAACTTCAATAGTTGGCTTTTCTTTCCAAGTCTAAGATAATTTGTGATTAAAAGATAATGTTTTTATTAAATATTTTTCTCCTTTTAAATGATTTGATTATGGTTTAAGTGCCCATTTGATTTAAAAATTAAAGAGTTGACCAACTCCAAAAGATAAATTTATCTGACTATATAGGAGAAGTGGCAAATTTGAAACTTCACCCAGGGTACAAGTATTTTATGAATAAATTAACTTTTTTTTTCTCGAACTTATTTAGAGCACCAGTATTTACTATAACACAAACCAAAAAGTTGATGATAGATGATAGATAGATGACAGATAGATAGATAGATGATAAGATAGATAGATAGATAGATAGATAGATAGATAGATAGATAGATAGATAGATAGACAGACAGACAGACAGGAAGGTAGGTAGGTAGATAGATGGACAGAGAAGAGCAAATTGACCGGCCGTAAAACATAAGTGCTGATTGATTCACTTGTTCTAATCTATAGATCTTCTTTCCAGTCAGTTACAACTATCTTGCAACTCAATAATTTAACTGTTTGAAGGAACTCATTTTTAAGTTACTCAGTGATTCTGTTGCTGAAAGTGTTTATTGCTTATAAAAGAGAAATCATAGTGAGTATGTAACCTTTATGTTGGCATGGTGGTGATTCAATAAAGGCATAAATGAAGTTCTTATATTTTTCTACATTAAATGGAGGACATGAGTGGGAGATACAAAGTACATAAATAAATATGAAAACTTCAAAAACAATTATAGAACACTATGGAGGATTTAACTAATGAGTCTGTAATTAGTAAACCATAACATTTTAATTAAGGTTCAAATTTGAAAATATGAATGGTTATTTTCAGAAGGCTTTCAACTTTTTTGTTATAATTTAATTAATTGATAAAAGTAACATTTAAAATTTCTTTAGCAAATTAGCCTAATAATTTGAAGGAAAATAATTTACATAAAATTACCATAAAAATACTAATGTAAAATTATATTACAATTGAAATATATCCTATTACTATATACTAAATATGGAATACCACTTTAAAGAAGAAAGTTAAGTGCTTCAGTTAAAGATGATAACTTCACAATATTTTTACCTTTTATATTTATATTTAAACAGGTGTTCTCTCAATCCCTTCCACTTATTTTCATAGAATACATTTATGTTATAATTAGCCATTTTGAAAGATAATTTGGAGAGCTCAGATTTTGTTTGCATGTTTATTAAATTCAAATAATTTTTAGCATAGTCTTCATTTGTTGAGATATCCATGGAGTGTATGCAAATTTAAGTAAAGAAAATATAATAAAGGTAAGAGCTTAGTGTTCATTAAAGTTGACTACACATAAGATTTTTTCTTATACAGTTGAGAGACCTAGGACACACATGTAAATATTGTATATGTTTATATATATTTAATATTTTGGAATTATAATCCATTTTCCATCTTTATTCCTTCTTGAGTGAGAAGACATGACATTAAAGTAGAAGCTATCTAGTAGAAACCCACAAAGGTACAAATCATTTCAGGTATACAGTAGTCCCCCTTAACCTCAGATAATATGATCCAAGATACCCAGACCCAGTTAATGCCTAAAATTCCAACATACTGAATTCTATATACACCATGCTTTTTATACATATGTATCTATGATAAAGTTTAATTAATAAATTAGGCACAGTAAGAGATTAATCATAATAACTAATAAAATAGAACAATTATAACAATATATTATTATAAATATTAAGTAAATGTAGTCTCCCTCAGGCAGAAAGAAGGCTGTGAGACTTCAGGCTACTCAGAATGATGCACAATTTAAAACTTATAAATTGTTTATTTATGGGACTTTTTATTTAATATTTTAGGACAGTAGTTGACTGTGGGTAACTGAAACCATGGAAAGTAAAACTGTGGTTAAAGGAAAACTACTGTAGTCTTATAGCTCCCTCAGTGTTATGCTAATGGTAGCTTAACGTTCTCTATATTGTTGAATTCTGTAAGGTATAAGAATAAAACAGCATTTAGAATGACAATAAACAGTAAAGTCATTACTGATAAATTGCATACTTTTCTATCACATAATTAGGCCTTATAGGGAGATAGTTGATACAAATACTTTTTGGAGCTGACTATAGGTGATATGAGAACACTGAATGTATATTCTGTGGATTACCCTTCTGTGAAATAGCTCCAAAATTATCACACAAAATTTCACCACTTACAATTTTATAGGGTTTAACAGCCAATATTCACCCCCATCCCTTATCTCTACCCACAGAGCAGTGCCATCAAGAGTCAGGTTTGAGGCCCTTTGTGATAAATTGAGGGGACAGAGGCTCTCAGCTTAACAAATGGGCCTCTAGAATTATTGCAAGTATTTAATGAGAACCCAGCTGCAGAAACCATAGTGGGCAATTTATATGGCATATAAATGGGGAGCTGAAGATGTGAAATACAATTTTCAAGCACATTGCACTTTTAGTAAAAGCAGGTGTTGGTGACATCTTCTAGTGCAGAATACACTTGAATAGTCTGAATATTTATGACACCAGATGTTTGAGAAATTAATACACAAGGTAGGTTTCAATAGTTAAGAGTGGAATAATGGCATGTAAGTAATTATGAAACAGTAAACTTGAGTTTTAAACATGTTAAGGGGCCAACCAAGCTCTAATAACTGCTTTTTGAAACATTCTCTGATTCTCAGCTCATACAATCTCTCCTTTTATATTCCTTCTACACCTTAAGAATACATTATTGTAAGCTCTATTTCCAGACATTTCTTCATCAATCTATTCAGTTTCTGTATCTATTGAGAAATTGTCATGAATCAAATACTGACCTAAATTCTATAGTGACAGGAATGAAAAAAAAAGAGTGATAAATATTGTTTTCCTGATGGGACTTATTTCTAGTGGGGGCGGTTATGACAAAGAAATTAATCTGGATATGAAATGGAGAAGGTTTTTGAGGTAACTCCACCCATCTGGAATACAGATAGGCTTTGTAACTGAGAGAGAGAGAGAGAAACTCCTGAGTGTAACAATCATATCATAGACACTGCAAGTTTAGCTAGATTTAATTGCATCTTTGAATCTATGGACTGATACAAATCTCCCTCCTCCACCTTGGGAAAATTTTCCCTGGCTTAACAATTAGAATCAGGCATGGAGTGAGGAGGAGTACACATTTAGGACAAGAAAATGTCTGAACAGTGCCCCTTTTAGGGTTAAGATTCTGCCCTCGGTTCTTGCTGGTACTTATAGAAATTCTTTTTATCAGAAAAATTTTAATCTTTCTGAATTAAAAGCAAAACAATATACACATATACACATACATGTGCTCAGAAATAAGCACATTATTCTATGTAGTTTCTTTGAAGAAAACATTATAAAACCTAAAAGTATGCCCACCTTATCAGGTGCCCTTAATACACCTGTGATCCTTAGAAAAGACCCCTGGGCATCTCAGTAGATGAGGTTCAGAACACAGGACAGTCACGCCAAATGAGGAGGTGGCAAGGCTCTTCAAGGCATGGAGTCAGATTCAATGATGACATCAAGGGCCTTCAACTACATATCTTGGACACTCTTTCTGGCCTCTTAAGGTAGCCTTTACTTCTATTCACCTATTTCAACTGCTGCTTCTCTCACATTTATTACTATATTGTACAAAATCCATGTTTGTTTATTTCCTTTTTACTCTATTATATAATAACAGGAAACAAGGAATATATTATTTTCCATTTTTTCTTTACATGTACTGAATAAACTTTCTATGATAGAAATTTTATTTTATTTCTAACAATAAGTTACTAGACTAGTTCTGTACATCAGATAAACTAATTTTGACAGAATTTATTTGGGATTCTAATTCAGCAGTACTTTGAAAGATATCAGAGAGAAAGTAGAAAAAAGTAGACTGCCACTTTTCAAATGTTTATCAATAGGAAAAGTATTATAGGCATGTTTTCACAGCTCAATCAAATTTACTTTGTTTTTATAAAGCATACACATTACTCAAATATGCTTACACAGATATGTTTTCCTGTTTGTTTACAACTATTTAAAATTCTTCTTGACAAATATTAAAATATATACCTCTTAAATACATTTTGTATGCATCTTTTAGTTTTCCAATGAACTCCTATATCTTTTATATTATTTTTTCTTTAAAAAAATAAAATCAATCGAACAGGTTTTATTCTTATTTTGGCAGATGAGAAATTTAAGCCAAGAAATTAAATAACATTGAAGATTAAAAAGTATTTAGAGTAAGATTTTAGACTCAAATTTATTATACCAAAACTAGATTTCTAATTACATATACATAATGCAAGCTCAATAATAACATTGACTTAAAAAAATATATCATACATACTTTAGAATATACTTTAGTAAATATTCGCTTTCTCTATGGTTAAGGGTGATACACCAATTCATGACACATTTTTCTTTTATTCTACTCTTTTTTGTAAATAAAAAAAAAAGAAAATATTTTACACGCGTTATTGTGCAAGAACTAAGCTGAGATGGCTTAGAACAAACACAATGAGTTGTTCCCATCAGCATGTCAATTTGCTATATCTCTATCGTATTTACTTTTTGTTCCTTTGACATTACTTCCTTTTATTATCCTCTTTTCTTTTTTTCCCTTTATAGTAAATTTCTCCAAACATTTCTCTGTACTACTTTATTCATTTTTCTTAATTTTTTTCTGCCATCAACTCATTTTAATCAGGTATTTGTCTCTAATGAAAATGCTCTTGGCAAGGTCATTAGCAACAGCCATCTTGGTAAATCCAATCATCCATTGTCAGAAACCTTACTGTTCAGCAGTTATTTATACAGATGATTTTCATATCTTCCTGGCTTTTTGCTACCAGGAAAATACAGATTGTGTTTTTCCTACATTATTTCCTGTTCTTTATTGTTATTGTTTATCTTCTCATACTGAAGTGCCTCTACTCTCAATCCTTTAACATTTTTCTATTTTAAAGGGTTTTTGGAAAATAAAGAAAAATCATTCTACTTTGTTAAACACTTTTACTATCTCATTTGTTTAAGTTACCGGAATATTATTGATTGTGTCATCTCATATATGAGGAAGTGATTTATGTCATTTATCATATATCTATTTATCTAACATTGCTAATAGAACATCTTCTACCTTTCCAAATTTGCAATAATACGCATCTCTCTCTCTAGCTCTTGATCTCAGTTGGTGCCAGTACACTTTTTTCTAACTATATGATGAAAGACTCTCGAATTTATATCACCAGTTCTATTTTTTCTCTGAAACTGCAGACTTTGCATCTTTCTACTAAACCATTGACTCACAACACATGATTTTTCTTGCAGATTTGTTAACACAAATCTTGATTTCCTGAGGCAGTTGATTTCACTCAGAGACCAGTTTAGTATCATATAATGGAGAGCAATTACAGAGCCTATAAATTAGTATATTGCACTGGTTTATTGTCATTCCTCCCCATCTTACTTCATTGTATATGCTAGAGAGGCAAGACAGATAATAAACAATAAAAAAGTGGCCATGAATGCCACAGTGGAAAATGAAGCAAGGAAGAGGAATGAACAAAAATTGAAAGGGAGAACTTAAAAATTTTAAAAGAATGGAAGTATTTACTTAACAAATGTGATAAGGTGATTTGTTAAGGACAAGTGAAAACAACTAATGAAACTGTGCTCCATAAACCTTTCTAAGAAAGCTTTACTAGGAATTATATTTAATAGCTATGGTAAGCAAAACGACACAACTACAGCCACCTCCACAACCAACACCACCACCACTAAAGATGTCCTAATCCCCAGAATTTGTGAATTTGTTACCTTACTTGGAAAGGTAAATTAAGATTTCAGGTGGAATTAGTGTTGCTAATCATTGACCTTGAAATGGGGAGATTGCCTGGATTATCCAGTGTAATCCTAGGGCTTTTTTAAGTGAAAGAGAGAAACAAAAGAGTCAGAGAAGTGATGATGGAAGCAGAGATCAGAATAATGTGATTGCTGGCTTTAAAGGGGAAAGGTGACCATGACACAAAAAATGTGGGCAGCTTCCAGAAGCAGAAACAGACAAATGAATTCCCTCCTATACCTCCAGAAAAGAATGCACACTTTACAAACACCCTGATTTGACTCACTGAGACCCACTCAGACTTCTGAGCTCTAGAGCAGTAAGATATATTTGTGTTGTTTATAGCTATTAATTTGTTACAGCAGCAATAGGAAACTAATACAATGACATTTGGTTTTGATTGTGTCAAATTTTCCATTGGAGAATATAAAACAAATATTTAAAAATTAAGACGAGATATTTATTTTATCACTTTAGAGAAAATTATTGCCCACAATTTATTGTTATGTCATTTATCATATATTTATGTAACATTGATAATAGGAAATCTTCTATCTTTCCAAACTTGCAATAATACTGCATCTCTCTCTCTAGCTCTTAATATACACACATATATATTTTTAAAAATTTAGAGTCTCTACTTGAAATACATATTTTACTGAAGGAGAAACAACTTGCTAACAGGGATATTTCAAGCCTGAAAGTGGTATGAAGCTCAGAAGCATATTACTGGATGGCTGATAAAGTAAAAAAGAGAAAGTTGTTTAATCTTTACACTTATTAATTGTTACAATGGGGTTGTCCAGATGGCAGGGGATGGGTTAAAAGTCATTATCATATATTATTTTAGGAAGATAAATAGCTTCATTTATGATTATCAGAGGCATTTAAAGAAAAGTAAGCCTAAGTTAAGTTTTGTTTCTGTTTATGAAATATAATAGATGATCTTTTGCTTATGTGGCTTAACTGATTTTGTCTGCTTGAAGGATTGTCAAGCTTAGTTTCCATTTTATTTTAATAATATAGATATACTTTTTCTCATAATGATTCAAGTACAAAATTCTAATATTATTAATATCTCAAGTTATTATTTTAATTACTTTATAATATTTCATATTTTACTTATAACCATTCCTCTCTGCCATTTTATTTTATTTATTTTTATTATGTTATGCCATGAATAAATTGAGACTTCATATTAATAGTAGTGATGTATTATAATTACCTTAATCCATTCTTTTCTCAACATATAAGCATTTTAGCATTCAGAATAAAATGACTTAACTGAAACAGGTAACTAACAAACCTCTAATTTTTATGGCAAAAAAAAAGATGTCTAGAGCAGTCACCATTTGTCCCCATTCTCTTATATTGGTTCACAAAAAAATAAATGTATAAGTCCTTTTCTTGATATTTAAAGAAAGTGTATTCCTACTGAGTACTTTACCTTTTCAATCAGCATTCCTCTACAGACTTTCTCCTTTCATCAGATTAATCAGCAGTGGTCTTCTGATGAGGAATTGCAGATATCAGTTTTCTTTTATTTGAGCACACCAGGAAGAGAATACATTTGTGTAGCTGTTCTTTAGCACTGGTCGCTCACTGTAGGTGATCATAAAAAGGTTCATTATTATTATTATTTGATATAATAATTTGGCAAGCTGGGCTCCTGCACTTTCTGCAAGGCCATTTTTATATCTACAAAAGGTGAAAAAAGTTATTTTGGGAAACTAGGGCACCAATTTATGCTTTAAAATAAAATTAGCATCTTGAAAAATAAAATTAGATTATATCTGTGCATAAGTGAGTAATTTTGAAAGATTTTAAAAAAAGACATTGACTAAAATTTCTGCAACTAATATACAGCATGAAAGAGAATAACTGCTGGTCTTTCAACTCTGACTAAATTTTAATTGTATAAAAATAATTTTAGGCAGATAGTCTTTAACATACAGGCTGATGCTGATAAGTGCATAATAATATACATGCATTTTGAAAGTGTAGCATGTTTTCAAATTACTTTGATTTTATTGTAATTTCTCTAATCCATTTGTAATAATTTTAAGTACATTTACCAAACAACTTTGTGACATCCTTTCTGTTTTTCTGAGTCTATCTAGTCATCAATGAATGTGTCCTCCAGGTAAATTCAAACATAAAATAAATTTAAATAAAATAAGATAAAATAAAATACTTATGGGAATTTTACTTTCTCTCCAGTGTTCTAAAATTTTACGGTTAATGAAACACTGAGGGTCTAAGTATTCTAAATATATCTGGATGAAGGAAGAGAATGGAGGTGCATGGCAACAGTGGCATCTCTTATTCCAGGATGGCCTCTAATGAACTACAATTCATGGCATTAGCCTCCTTTTGTAATCTCTTGTCACAGTGAAATTGACCTGTCCCTGAGACTCACTTAACCCACAGAAAGTGCAGAAGTAACACAGTGCCAACTTTGGGACTAAATCTGAAGAAGGCATGACAAGCAACTTCAGCTTTCTTACTCATGGGAGTCTTAAGCTGCTCAATACAAAATTCAGCTTCTTTGTTTTAGATACAATTGGAAAGAGTGCATGAAGAATCCAAATAGAGAGAAGTGGCCCTGTGATTACATGGAAAGAGAGCCAGCCATCATAGCATCCCAGATGATCCTAATTTTCTAGTCCATCCTGCCTCAGTGCCAGGCAAATAAGTAGTCATCTTGGACATCCCAATCACCATTTGATTATAATGCAATGAAAGCCCTAAGCAAAACAACAGAACCGCTGAGTTCAGGTAATAATGCATTATTGTTTTGAGTCACTAAGTTTTTGTGGTAGATTCAGCAACCAATTATCAAAACAATGATCCATGAACACTGCCACAGGGAAGGAAACCTGGTAACACAGATTTTGGGGTCATTACCTGGCTTATATTATTTTTTTATTTAAAAAGACCTACCACATCATCACTAATAATATTATGTTACTATTAGCAATAAAGAAACTGAAAAGTTTTTGTTTGTTTTTTGTAACAGATATTAGTCTTGTTGAACCTTCCAGTTATTGAGGACACTGTGAAAACTTTCACAAAATGTATAAAGTGGAAGAGATCATATCACACTTCTGCTTAAAATTTCTGTGGCTTTCCTTAACACACAAAGTTAAATCTAAATCCTCACCTTGGCGTGTAAGACTCTGAATAATATGTTTCTCTGCAACCTCTCTGGCTTCATTTCTAGTCTGTTCCCCTACCCCAAACCCCTTCCGTGTAATGCCACTAATTTCCTTACTGACCCTAGAAAAGTACACTCCTACTTTAGGGTCATTAGCTCTTTCTGTTTCCTCCATCAATAATAGCAAGTAATCAAATTCTTGAGAATTTAGTAGGTACTAGGCACTGAATTTTAAGCTATCAATCCATTAATACACAAAGCAACCCATAAAATGTTCTTCCCATTTGAAGAAATTGATGCAGAGAAACTTATGAACCTGGCCAAGGTAACATAGCAAATGAAAGAACCAAAATTTGATCCCATAGCACAGAAGCTGTCTAAAACACTCTTCTACCAGATTATACATAGCTGGTTCCCCCATCTTCTTTAGGTTTTTGTTCAAATGTTATCTTACAAGAGCTATATCTTCCCTAACTTTTATAAAATAGAATCCTTGCCATTTCTATAGGTAACCTGCTTTAATTTCTTTATAACACTAATTTTCACTTGATATATATTTATTTGTCCATTGACCATCTCTCTTCTCATTAGAAAGTAAAAAAAGCAAATTTTCATTTGTTAGTCACTTCCAACTTCTAGTGCCAAAAAAGTGGGAGGCAAATAAGAGGTACTAAAAAATAGTCATCGAATGAAAAAAAAAAGAAAGACTCAGGATTTGAATCTACTTTGCAGTCTGAATCTATTTTAAAGATTTATCTTCTATCACTGCTGTGACTTATCATGTAATTAACAGTTTACATTTATATTTTTAGGTGCACACCATTATCTTTTGTGGCTCAAAGAGGTTTTAATACCTTTGAGTACAGAAAATAACTTCTTTTCTTCTATATCTATACATCATGCATTATGAGTAAATAAATAATTTCTCAAGTATATTTGATTATCCTTAATGAACTCTGAATTAAACTATGAATTCCAGTAAAGTACATAGAGTCAAATTGCAAGGTAGGCTGAAATCCTAGTTTATACAATGTTAGCTAACAACTCTACCATTAATTTTCTTATTGTAAAATAGACTTAGTGATATTAATGTCTATATCATATGCCTTTATATGAGTTACACTAGGTTATATCATGATGTAGTAACAATATATACTTCTATACCCAGATACACACATATATGTTTCCTTAATAGAACATTTGATTTGAGTATAGCTTACTCTCTAATGGAGTGTCCATCATATGATAGCTCAAAACTCTTGCTGCATCAGTTTCAGGGAATTTCTATACTGACATATGTTTCTATATTGATTATGGCACAGAAGAGGGAAATAAAAAAACTAAAAATTAGAGAAATAATGAAATTCCAAACTTGGAAAATGTTAGAGATAAGTTTATGTCAAATCCAAGGAAAGAATTATGATGAAATCAAAATTACACATAATTATATTTAAAAAATGAGGATTAAAAATAGATGAGTAAAATAGATAACCTATTTACTTACTAAATCAAAAAATAAAAAAAAATTTGGTCATGATTTCGGAATAGGTAAATACTGTGCTTGCCTCATCTCACAACCACATCAAAATTAAAGAACAACCATCATTGAGAAATCCCCTGAAGTCTAGCTGAAGAGAAGTCCTACAACCAAGGATATACAAAAGAAGCTAAATTGAGACTGATAAGAGGGGCGGATACTTGGAACCAGCTGGTCCCACACTCGCATGTGGTGGTTAAAAATCAAGAGATTTTTAATCTGATTAATCTGGGCTGCTGAGGTCTCCCCTGTGAAGCTGGGAGTCCAAGCCTCACACCCATATTTCCATACCAGCGTTCCAGTGTCAGGAAGAGAGATCCTCATGGCATCTGGCTGTGAAGAGAAGAGACATTCTCATAGCTTCTGGCTGTGAAGGCTGGAGAAAATTATGGCTGAATGAGGTAAAGCACTGCTGGAGTCCCAGCCATTCCTCTTAAAGGGCCCATGCACAGACTTACTTGGTGATGGACTCACTCACTGTGAGCTCCATCACTGGGGCAGCAGCTCGAAAGGAGCCACAGACTATAGGTAAGAACTGAGTTGCCTAGCTCCAGGACAAGGGCTGAGAGATAGCTTTCTCCCAGACAGAAGTCCTGGCACAAGGCAATGTTCCTTTGTTGAGCCCTCCTCCACCTAGGCAGACTTAGGCAGGAGCTATATCTGAGTCTCCATCAATCTGGTTAACACTAGTATCCTTCCCTGGTGATTTCATGAGACCTGCTCCACCAAAATCAAGTATCAATCCAACACTTCCAGTGACTTTTCCATACAAATGGCCTGTCAGCTCATTTCATAGACTTAAATGAAATCATTCAAATATTGACAAATTCTGAACAAGAAGCAGCTGGCCTCAGCATGACCCATACCACTTGCTGAGCAACCCCAAGTCCTGCATTAGTGGCAGGTAGCCTTGATTCAGTTTATCCTCCCCAAGGCACTTTCAAGCCCAGCACAAGTAGCAACCATCTGAATATCACATTATTGTTCATACTAAATAGCTCCAGACAAGGCACAGGCAGTGATTAAACTTGACCTGCATCAGAGCTCCTTCCAAGAGTCCCAGAACCAACATACCCAGTGGCCAGCTTCATACCACACTAGAGCACTGCCCAATCACCTCCTTAATTGATACACATAAAGGGCAGACTCAGAAAGGTACCTGAGCCCCATCAAAGCAAGTCCTGCTCTGTAGGGTAAACCCTTGCATAAAAGCTACTCTATTGTAGTCATGACCAGTCCTCAAAATCAATCAGCCTATGGGTCATTGCCTCCAACTGATGTGCAAACAGACTTGACTACAATAAAGAGGGCATACACAACCCTTACAGGAAACATACCTGGAGTACCCAGCTCTGGTGACTAGAATGATTGTGCCACTAGGCTCCAAGGACATCTATTGCATAGGGCCTACATAAGACTGGGAGACATACCAGCTCTATCTTATACAAAAAAAAACAACACAAGGAGGGAGCAAAAATGGGGAGACAAAGATACATGATCCAAGTTGAAAAACAAAACAAAACCCCAGAAAAAGAAATAAAAAGAATGGAGACAAGCAATCTACTAGATGCAGAATTCAAAACACTGGTTACAAGGAGGCTCAATGATCTCAGTGAGAACTTTGAGAAAGATATAGAAAAAATAAAAAATGGAAATAGAAAATATAAAGAAAGAACCAGTCAGAAATGAAGAATGCAATAACTGATATAAAAAATAAATTAGAGGGAATTGACAGTAGATTAGATGAAATAGAGGATAGAATAAGCAATCTGGCAGATGAGGTAGCAGAAAACACTCAATCAGAACAGCAACAAGATAAATGAATTTTTAAAAAATTAGTATGTTTAAAGGGCCTCTGCGACAACATCAAGCATATCAATAATCACATCACAAGAGTAACACAAGTTGAAAAGAGAGCAAGAAATTAAAAACCTATCTGAAGAAATAATGATGGAAAACTTCCCTGTCCTGGTGAGAAAAATAGACATATAAGACCAGGAAGCTCAAGGGCTCATACCAAGATACAACATGATTAAAATACCAAAGGATAAAAGCAAATATAGAATCTTAAAAACAGCAAGAGAAAAGAACAATATGACTGTTAGCCGATTTCTCAGCAGACACTTTTCAGGCCAGAAGGGATTGCATGAGATATTCAAAGTGATGAAAAGCAGAAATTTACAGCCAAGATTACCTACCCAGCAAGGCTATCATTTAGAATAATAATAATAATAATAAAAATATATAGCACTTTCCAGACAAGAAAAAGCTAAAGGAGTTCAACACCACCAAACCAGTACTATAAGAAATGTTAAAGAGACATCTTGAGGAAGAAAAAGGAGGAGGAGGAGAAAAGGGAAAAAAGACAAAAAATATATATGAATAATAAAATGACAATAACTAAATATCTATCAACAAGTATTTTAAATGCAAATAGTTAAATGCTCTAATGTAAAGACATAGGGTGACTAAACAGATAAGAAAACAAGATACATACATACAGTGCCTACAAGAGACGCACATCAAATTGAAAGACACACACAGATGGAAAGTAAAGAGATGGAAAAAAATAGTTCATAAAAATGAAAAAAAAGATAGAGTAGCAATATGTATAGCAGACAAAGTAGACTTTAAAACAAAGGCTATAACAAGAGATAAAAAGAACATAATAATCCCACTTCTGGGTATTTTTTTTTAACAAACTCGAAACCCTACTTTTAAGGGACACATGCATGCATATGTTCATTGCAGTGTTATTTATAATAGCCAAGATATGAAGGCAACCTGGGTGTTCATCAATGGATGACCAGTTAAAAAAGAGATGATAGAACAGACTGATAGGTACACAGGTGTTGATTATATTATTTTGTTATCTTGTATGTATGTATGTATGTATGTGTGTGTGTGTAATATATATAATATATATATGTACATATATATTATGTATATATATGTTATAATACATACATATATATATGTATATATATATATACATATATATATATATATATATATATTACAATATTACTCACTCATAAAAAAGAAAAAGAATGAAATCTTTGCATCTGCAAAAACATGGATGGACCTAGATGGGATTGTTCTGAGTGAAATAAGTCAGACAGAAAGACAAATGCCATATAATTTCACTTTTATGTGGAATCTAAAGAACAAGATTAATGAACAAACAAAGCAGAAACAAATTTATAGATACAGAAAACATTTTGAGGGTTGCCAGATGGGAGGGCAATTGAAGAGATGAGTGAAAAAGGGGAAGGGATTAAGAAGTACCAGTTAGTAGTTACAAAATAGTCATGGAGGTATAAAGTATAGCACAAGGAATATAATCAATAATATTGCAATATCTATGTATAGTGTCAGATGGGTACTAGATTTAACTGGATAATCACTTTGTAAGTTCTATAAATGTCTAATCACTATGTTGTACACCTGAAACTAATATATTATTCTATGTTGACTGAAATTTAACAATTTTAAAAATTATTTTTAAAAAGGCAAATTGCAGGAGAAAATATACTGTTATATCACTTTTGTAAAGCTTAGTTACTTGCTCAATAACACTATTTGTTGTTTAGGCATTCATACATATATGGTAAAGTATGAAGAAATGCATGGGGATGATAAACAACCAATTCAGAATGGTAATTATCTCTCAGAGGAAGGAAGAAAGATTTGTTCCAGGAGGCGGTAAGAGGCTTCAATTTTACTTGTAATAATGTATTTCTTAGACTGATAGGTACACAAGTGTTTGTGATATTATTTTATATATTTATATTTTGTTTCCATGTATTTCACATGTATGAAATATTTAATGATAGGTTTTTATGAAAAGGAAAAAATTAAAAACACCAAAATTGACACATTTCTAAGTGAGAATGGAAAAAAATCGGAAATAAATTTGGTGATTTTCTAGGGGAAAAAAAAAGACAAAAAATTAAGAGAGGTAGAAACCAAAATAGGAAAAACTGGCATAGATTGATAAAGGCTTTGTTCATCCCTCTTGTGACCAAATTAAAGTTGTGACAGAAACACAGAACAAACAGCAAGCAAAGTTATCTGGGATCTAGATGAATAGAAGCACTGCAACTAGGGAGCGAAATAATTAATCAAACTGCAATGGTAGAAGGTAGGAGCGGGGCAAAGATGTAAGGCTGCTTGGTCCCTAGTGGCTGAGTGGGACAGAGGTTGTGGCAGCAGCAGCTGCAGACATCTTTTAGAAGGGGCTGCATCCACAAGCATACTTTTGATGATGGATCGGCTTTCTCTGATCTCCAGCACTAGGTAGGCTGCATGGGGGCACCAGGGACTTACAGGGGGACATTGAGTTGTCAGAGTGAGGGCAGGAGGCGAGGATCTCTCCTGGGTAGAAGTACCAGTGGTATCCACTATTACTTTGTCGAGCCCTCCCCGCTTCCAGTGTGTGGACACAGTGCCACCATAGCTGAGACATTATTAAACTGGAACACAGAGGTGGTTCTTCCCTGAAACTATGCCTCCCTCAATTCACAGCCCCACCCACACTGTATTCAGGTGTATCCTTGGCAAGTCAGGTGCTTCTTGCTGAGCAGCACCAAGACTCATACTAGTGACAGCTGGTTTCATTTCTGGTGTGGCCTTTCGAGGCAACTATAAGCACAGCATCTGTAGATTGCTTGCTGAATCTTAATAGGTGTTCCTGGTGAGGCACAGGCTGGAGCTCAACTTGGCCTGCAGTTGAATCCCTCTCAGACTGTGCCACTGGACACCTGCTTCACAAAGCCATGCTAATAAGACCGGGAAACTTAGGAGCTTATCTTAGTACATAGAAAGGCAGTCAAAATGGGAAGACAAAGAAGCAGAAATCTTATGAGAGAACAGAACAGAATAGAGATCCAGGAATAATGGAGTCAGGCAATCTAACAAATGCAGAGTTCAAAACACTGGTTATAAAGATGCTGAATGAACTTAGGGGATATGTAGATGAATTCAGTGAGAACTTTAACAAAGATATAAAAAACATAAAAATGAAAATGGAAATTATAAAAGAGAACCAGTCAGAAATGAAGAACACATTATCTGAGATGAAGAGTATATTAGATGGAATCAACAAAGTGGATAAAGAAAAGGATCAAACCACCGTTGTAGAAGATGGAGAAGCCAAAAACACTCAATCAGAATAGCAAAAAAAAAAAAAAAAACAGCCAAGATTATAAAAATAATTTAAGGAACCTATGGGACACAAACATTAAAATATCTGTGTCATAGGGGTACCTGAAGGAAAACAAAAAGTTGAAGAGCTATTTGAAAAAATAATAATAGAATACTTCCCTAACCTCTTGAAGAAAATGTACATACAACCCTGGGAAGTTCGCATGGAGGCCCACACCCAGAGACATAATTAAAATGCCAAAGGTTAAATACAAGAGAGAATCTTAAAAGCAGCAAGAGAAAAGCAGTTAGTATCTACAAGGGATCACCCATATGATTGGGAGCTGATTTCTCTAAAGAAACTATGCAGGACAGAGGGCTTGACATGAAATATTTGATATGATGAAAACCCAGGATCTATAACCAAGAATGCTTTATCTAGCAAAGCTATAATTTAGAGTCGAAAGACAGATAAAGAGCTTCCCAGACAAAAATAAGCTAAGGAAATTTGTCAACACAAAGCCAATATTACAGGAAATGTTGGAGGAACTTCTTTAAAAAGAAAAACCATGTGTTCAAAACATGAATAAAGAGTAGTAATAATTACACTTCTATCAACAAGTACCTAAAATGGAAAAGAATTTAGTGCTCTAACCAAAAGATAGAGTGGCTGAATGAATTAAAAAAATAAGACCCCTACATATGCTGCCTACAAGAGACCAACTTCAGATTAAAGGACACACACAGACCAAAAGGAAGGGGATGGGAAAAGATATTGCCTTGATGGACCTAGAGGGTATTGCGCTGAATGAAATAAGTTCGATAGAGAAAGACAAATATCGCATGATTTCACGTACATGTGGAATCTAACGAACAAAATCAGCAACAACAACAACATCACCAAAAGCATAAATAAACTCATAGATACAGATAACATTTTGAAGGCTACTAGATGGGAGGAGGGTTGGGGGAAAGCAAAAATGTACAAAGGGATTAAGAAGTACAAATGGATAGTTACAAAATAGACATGGAGATATAAAGTGTAACATAAGGAAAATAGTTAATAATGTTGTAATAAATATGTAAGGGGGAAGAGGGGAACTAGATTTAGTTGGGTGATTACTTTGTGAGTTATATAGATCTCTAATCACTATCTGTACAACTGAAATTAATATATTATTGTATGCCAACTATAATTGAAAAAGCTCATTGAATTGTACAATATAAATATGAGCAACTAATTGTCTGTTATATTTCACTAAAGCTGGGTGGGGGTGAGGCAAAACCAAAAGAGAAAAATTTCTATGCAAGTAATTAAGAAAGTTTCTTAAGAACCAGTGCCACATATTTTCACACATAAAATCTATCAAACTTTCAATCAACAGTTAATCAGAATGGTTCAGGAGAAAGGGAGAGACATAAAAAGGGAGCGAAAGAGAGAGAAATTTAGAGAAAGAAGGACAGAGCAAGAGAGGAAAAGAAAATTTAGTTTTTCTCAATTAAAAAAATCAACATAATTATAGAAAATCTGAACAAAAGATGATATAACAAACAGAACTTAATTATAAAATTTTAATTCTGTGGTACTCAAAAATAGTAACAGCTATTTTACAATGTCTAATTTCAAAGTATACATTTTGTTGACCACATATAATGAGTAGTGGAATTTCAGTTATAGAATATGTACATATATATTTGTGTGTAAATACCTTAATTAAAAGCTTTTAAAAACCCTAAATTTTTGTAATGAATAAAACAGTTCATATTAAAAAATATTTTACCAAAATTTACTAATATCCATGTTAGGTCAAAAAAGAAACAAAAATAAAGGTACCTCTCGGTATCAAAAAGATACTTGATAAAGTTAATATTATTTCTGATTTGTCAATGAGCTTAATTTCATTATTTGAACTCATGGTAGTGAAATATGTTTTGGGGTTTAAAACTTTGGGTAGGATATGCTTTAGAAAAATTATGCAATGGCCACTTATCTATGGGGAATACTTTGCAAGAACACCAGTGAATGCCTAAAACCACAAATAGGACTGAGCCCTATATTTATTATATTTTTTTCTATAGGTACAGATTATAAATTTTAATTTATAAATTAGGCATGTAAGAAATTAACAATAACTAATAATAAAATAGAACAATCATTATTATACACGATAACATTTGTGTAAATGTTGTCTCTCTCAAATGATCTTATTAAACTGTACTCACCCTTTTTCTTGTGATGATGTGAGATGATAAAATGTCTATGTAATGAGAGGAAATAAAGTGAATGACATAGGTATTGTGACTTAGCATAGGATACTATTAATGTCAGAATGTGGATCACCATATAACGATGACATCATGTCTTCTACCCACAAACTCAATGCCTTTTCCCTCTCACTAAGTACTTACGCACTGTGGCTGTAAGTTTTACAGTTTGAGGTGCAATAGCAAAACTAGCATAAATTTCTTTTTTCTTTTTCACAATTTCATGGATAGAAGATTCATTCTAACCATAGATGAGGGGTCCCCAACCCCTGGACCACGTACCAGTACCAGTCCGTGGCTTTTTAAGAACTGGGCTGCACAGCAGGAGATGAGTGGCATGGAGGCAAACAAAGCTTCATCTGTATTTGCAGCCGCTCCCCAGTGCTAGCATCACCATCTCAGCTCCACCTCAGATCATCAGGCATGAGATTCTCATAGGAGCACTGGTCCCTGGTGCCAAAAGGTTGGGGACCACTGCCATAGATCTTAGCAACCTCAGCAAATGATATTTTTCTTTCTTTATTAAGTTGAGAACTTTCATCTTTTCACTTAAAAGAAACATTTCACAGTTTATCTTTATTGTAGCCAAACTTCCAATGTTACTACTTTTGTACTTTAAGGACATTATTTTAGAAAAATAAAATAAAAGTTATTTGAACACAAGCACTGTGGCACTGCAGCCCTCAGTCTGAGAGCTGCAATGGCAACTACCACGGGACTCATGGGCAGGCATGTCTACAGTGTGGAGACACCAGAAAAAGGGTGAGTTACATCCTGTGCAGGATGATGAAGCCAAACGATGTGCAATATACAACTTTTGAATTGTTTATTTCTGGAATTTTTCATTTACTATGTTTGGACTGTGGTTGAACACAGATAATTGAAACCGCAGAAGGTGAAACTGCAGCTAAGGAGGGGGACTACTGTATGTACAGTCCCCAGCAAAAGTCACAGTGTCATGTTTTAGTGAAACACATTTACATTTCTATATAGAAATCTATACATATCTATGGAAAGTATGATTTTTAAAAGACAGCAAATAGCCTTAGGACGGCTCACAACTTGTCATGTTTTGGCTGCCAAATGAGCTATAATAAAATTTCCATTTCTCGGATCTTCCAAAAGTGAGTCAGAAATAAAAATGAACAGAAAGTAAAGTGACTAAAATGTATAAAATGTCAATTTATGGAAGTAATAGCTATGATCATTACATATAAAAAGATGGTCAACTCCTTGATATTTAGGTATTTGTACAGTAAGATTAAACCTACTAATTTTTACTAATATTTTTAAATTATCAATATTCAAAGTTTCAGTATATCAAATAATGTGAGAATATAGACAATTTTATATGCTTCCATAAATAGTGTAAATTGATAAAAATATATTTTGGTGGTGGAAGGAGACTTCCAATTTGATATTTTTATATATATATATATAAATGCACACACATACACGTGTATATATGTATACATATATACATATATATGTGTATATGTACACATATACATATACATATATACACACATACACACATATATACATATATACATATATACATATATACATATATACATATGTGTATATATATGTATATGTATGTGTGTGTGTATATATATATACATATATATATGTATGTGTATATAGATATATATATATATATATATATATATATATATATATATATATATATACTTAAAAACACGCCTGTTAGAAACAAATGGGAAGTGGTCCATCTATTTTAAAACATTAAGCTGACAAATGGTATAATCTATGGGATATATGGCAATATTAATGTTCAAAAAACTTAACAGATTTCCTTACATTATATCAAAGCTGAAAGGCTTAAGCAATGGCTAATAGCTTCTCTTTATTTCATTGTCATTGTACACTAGATTATTCCAGAACTAGATGTTGTTTATTATTTTATTTAGTTGAATATTTAAAATTTGTATTGCTCAAACCAATATGAATTATTCTACATTTCCTTGATACATAAACAATGCAAAGACTTGGTGAAGTTCGTACTTTGTCCTGCTTATTTTTTACTGATTAAAAAGCAAATAAACAAACAAACAAAAGATTACTGGCATTGTTCTACAAAAAATAGATGCCATAAAATAAAAATTATTACAACATAAAACTACTTAAAATAGAAGAGTTATTACAATGCAAAGTGACTATGAAAAAAAGTAAAAATTTCAGTACAATTTGAAGTGCTCAGCTCAATGAAAACAGAGGATATTTACTTATAGTCAAAGTAGAACCATGTACTATTTTGAAATGTTAAGTTATAATTTTAAAATACCTTATAATTATTATAATGTATTAACACATTATAATACATAGAAAAAATTAATTAGAATTGTTCTAACTTCTAATAGTGAAGAGTCTTCAAAAAAATCTTGACAATTATAAATAATCTCAATGTTAAAATAAAGAGAAGCAACCCAAAGAGGTGAAATGCCTCTTGAGAGATTTATCTCTTGACAGTAAGGTAAAAATAAAAGTAGACATGAATTCTCAACTAAAGAAGACGAAAAAAGAATAATACATGCACCTTTTAAAACAATCATATGGATTCACTTTAGAATAACTGACAATTTTAAGTGGTAATAAGTACACAAAATGTCTACTGAGCATAAATAAGGGTGAGTCATTAAACATATTTTAAATAAGCACATATTAAAGTATGGCTTGAGACAATTAGGCCTACTCAGATATACTACTTCTCAACTTCCACCAAGATACTAGAGTTTTTAATGGCCCATATATAGCAAACAGCTTAAATAGTCAAAAGCCAAAGTTAACAAAAAATAAATTAATAAGTAGTAGTATAATGGCGGAAGTAGAGGAAAAGAGAGAGGGAAAGAGAAAGAAAAAGCAAATTGAAAAAAATACTATTTGTTTCTAGTATAAAGGCAGTCATTTTCAGTAGGACAACAAGGACTGAGAAAGGTTTCTGAAAGATTGATAGAAGAAAATTACTTGCAATATAAAGTTGTACTTCATGTAACTTTGAAAATAATTGAGTTGGAATCACAACCTGTCAAGTGTTCAGTATGTAACCATTTCTCTTATCAAAGGTCTGTGATCCTGAATTAGTCTTTTAAACAGTTTTATAAGTTTTTCATTAGGATTATCAGAATTATATTTTTGTAACATTCTATCGGTTGTTAAAAATTATAAAAATAATTAATACTTAAGCAAATTAAGAACTTTTATACGATTTTAAAGCTGTGTTAATGTTTCTCTTGAAACAAAATGAGTCAAGAAATCAAATAATATAATTGAAACCGTTATTTTTATTTCACAGTACAGTTTTTGCATTTATATTTTCAAGCAGCAAAAAAGATAACAAACCTGCATAAAGATAAGTTAATGAATTTATTAATTATTTACCTGTTTACATGTCTAATATTGATTTCTTTTTTTTTTTTGCAAAATATTTTTTACCTCTTAAAAGAATTAATGAACAAATGGAATATTTTTGAGTTGATATAGCTTATTCCTTTATTTTACTTCTCATTGCTTTGAAAATAATGAGAAGACAATTATTCATTATTTTCTCCTTGTGATATAATAAAGGCATGTTTCATGTAAACTAACAAACAGCATGTGTGTACTTTTAAAAAATTTTTTAAAAGCAAAAACAGGAACTTTATTGCAAGAATACTGGAATATCTTACAGAAATTTAGGAATAATTAAACCAAGGCTCAGAAAGGGTAGGAACTATGGCAATTGCATGTATTTCTCCTGCAGGAGATGTTCCTTCTCGAGTATTACAATGTGTCTCAGGTACCAGCAACTTCCAATAATATTGTTGCTCTTCTGGCAACATTTCCAGTTCGTGAGAGAGACAAACTGATGGGCTCACCTTAGGTCAGATGACAGCCTGAACCAATGAGCTATGGTCCAGGGGACTCTTTCTTAACATTGAAATGGTTGTCAGGGTCGAGGCAAGGAGAAGAAATATCTGTGCATGTTGGTAACTCCTTAGAGAAGGAGAACCCTGCATTGTGGAGACATCATAAGAGAGGCCCACCCCAAACAGAAGCTGAGCCCTCAGGACAATTGTCATGAGTTTCTGAGTCACAAAGCTGAATAAACAATGTGATTCAATATCACTTTTTTTTTTTTTTTTTGCTGTGTACTTCTTAACAGTGCTACAAATTAAGCTTCAATTAATAGATTTTTTTACTCTTCCCAGTTCTAATTCAGTTGATGTTCAGTCATCAGGTCAAATTAAAGTTCATATGGCCTTTAATAGTACTTAATATATATTCATCTTCGTTTTCTCCTTTGATCCAAAGATTTCAAGTAATCTGTTTCTGAGGTCATGATGTTTTCAGATTGCAAGTCTGGGGATGTAGGACTTTCT
The DNA here is from genome assembly GCA_004027375.1 of Macroglossus sobrinus. Classification (NCBI taxonomy): domain Eukaryota; kingdom Metazoa; phylum Chordata; class Mammalia; order Chiroptera; family Pteropodidae; genus Macroglossus; species Macroglossus sobrinus. The sequence continues at coordinate 147,000 of PVKZ01002184.1, forward strand.
GATGCTAAATTCTCACAACTTTGTTTTATACTTTGCTTAATCTCTTTATGGCACATAGATACACAAAATGTTTAAAATTCAAAATTAGTTATTATTGCTATTAATATTTCCTTAACCACCCAATCACAAAGGTTCTTAGCAACTGTCCCTGTAGTGCTTAGCTCCTTCCTGCTTCAGGATCTATCTTTTCTATTTCACTCTTACTATGCATACTTCCCATTGTCTTCTTAATTAGAAGTATCTCTATGGTGTATATCTTAAGTGCATCCACCTAACCCCATACAGTCTTATCTTCATCTTCAATGTATTTATTAAGATTTTATCTTAGATATAAATTCAGCTATCACCCCTAAAAATTGCAATTCTCTTTATAATTAACACCAAGGATAATGTTAATACCTCTGTTTCATAGAAACAATATAAGATTCAGGAAACTTAATTTATACACAGACACATTCAACTAGAAAGAAAAACTTTTGAAATAACTGGCACGTCTCATAAGTAATCTAGCAGAATAAAGATAGTTAGTTCACACTATGTACTCAACTGAGTTTAGAAACTTTTTTTTTTTTTTTACAGGAACTCATCTTCATAGTTGTGTGACATTTCCACTGTAGTAGAAAGGGGCCTAGATTTAAGTATGGAAAGAAAATGGCTGGATTGAGCCAGAATTGAAGTTTTGCCATACCTATAAACTAGACACAGTAGTACTGATGAAAACACTGCCAAAGGAGTCCAATAAGTGATACACCTGTACTACATCAAAAGAGTGGGGGAGAAAAGGAAAGACAGATGAGATAAAAACACAAGGATACAGCAGAGAGGGTTGTAAAAGGGGATCGGATGATTTGATAAAATCAAATAGCAAATTTAGTAGCAGTAAATTAGTTGACAATTTGGAACAATAGAAAATTGTGCTTAAAGACCACAGAGGTTTAATTTAATATTTCATAAATAGATCAGTTGCTTCTAATGAAAAATATAAGCTGTATAGGTTGTGTTTACTAATATATTCTAAAAGTTTAAGAAAATTGAAGATGAGAAGATTAAGAAACTAAAAGCTAAAATTTTACATGATATTTAATGTGGGTAAAATCAGAATTACTAATTTATTCTGGGATCCTCATCCCATTGCAGTTAAAAATATTCTGAAATTAAGCAATTGTAGATAATGTTATCCTCCACAATCTTAATATTGTTACAGGTACCTTAAGTAAACCTTTATATTTTCTAGCTGACAATAATTTATCTTTATCCTATCTTTATGCCATTTAGGAACTCTGAATTCTGAGTGAAATCTCAGGTAAAGAAGTTTACTTGGGCCAAGTAACAAAATATGTAGTTGACAGCACTATATGCATACAGGTCTACAACAGAGATAAAAAGGAACATTTCTACAATAAAAAATGTGATAGTAGTCATAGCCAATAACATCCATTATTAATTGTTCTGAAAGTCTATTTCTAATATTTAGCACTTCTATGCATACAGAAATAAGAAAGGTTACATCTGCTTTCCTGAATGCTGGTATGTCATACCATTCTACTCTTTACATGGGTAAAATTGTTTATTTAAACCAGGGAATATCCTGATTCTTAATCTAAAGTAGTATGGAAGAAAGAAAAAAATTCTTTAATTTTTTGTTTATTTTAAAATTTTTTTGTAATCTTAGCTCCCAAATTTCTTCTTTGTTTACTAGGATGGCAATTGATGAACTCTGCATAGGCTAGAGTCAATTACAGACTTCTCCGGCTGCCTAATTCTAGCCCCGAACTAGTTTACTTACCTGTTTATCATCCAATGGAAAATGTTCGAGCAACTTATTATATGTTCGGAGGTACAATATTACATCATCTCATATGATCTTGAGCAGCTGAATTCTAGTTCTGCAGATACAATTAAGTCCATTCAAATCTGCTATAATAGCCAAGTTAAGAAACCTCATCATCAAAGTCCAGTGATCAGAACTTGATTTATTAACCATAAAAAATTTAAAAAGGTTTCTAATGATAGATTTGAATTTTAAGATTTTAAGAATAAACTCATTTTTTCATGCATTCCTTCATTCCTGCATTTTTTGTGGTATTCTTCCATCTTGATTATGTGTTTAGACTTATGATGTTCTTTGACCAGTAGAGACTAGACAATTTGATGTAAGCAGAAGCTTGAAACTGGTTTTACATTTTTGCTTTCTTTCTTGGACCCCTGTGAACACCATGATAAAGACCTGGGGTAGTCTTTTGGTATATGAGACACTGTGTGAAATAAAACCTAGTCATTCCAGTCAAGGCCTTTCTAGTTCAGAATCCCCAGTTCTCTCAATAGGATATCCAAAAATGAACCAAGTCAAGATCAACAGACCCACCTGGCTAATGGCAGGTTTGGGAGAAATAATAAATCCTTATTATTTTCAATTTAAAAGTTTGAGAATGGTCTGTTAAACAGCAACAGCTAACAATTAGAAGATATTTATAACAAATAGTATTTTAGAACATTTTTAAGAATTTATCATTCTTCTGAATAGAATATACCTTCCCAAATGGAAAGTTGTTATAATACTGAGGGGAAGGTGCACAAAGGATGAGTCTGTAAAGATTGAGAAGTATAACAATAAGAGAGTATAAAAGTATAATTTTTTTTATACTTTGCTCTGAATATCCATTTTACTCAAAGTAAAACATGTACCTCAACTATATTCAGGATATATTTCTGACTGCGTGATACCCAGACAAGAATTGGGAAATCAACTTAATATAAATCACTCCAGCTACACTGGCTAATTTAAATATGATCCTCAAGTTAAAAACTGCCTATTCATCTTTATCTTCAAATCTTCCAGGGTGGTGTCCAAATTAGGATAATAAGGAAGACTATGAGTAGGAGATCCAGTCTTTGAAGAAATAAGTGAGATAGTCTTGATTAATAATGTGCAATGGATTGCAGAGTTTTAGAGATAATATATGGTTCAAAGCAATGAAAGGGATTGTCTGGAGTGTTTCTCAGTAATAAAGGCTCAGATTTCAAATAAGTTGTAAAAGGAATAGTCAGTGAGAGTGCATACAAAAGTTTAAATTCTTGTCATGGAAATAGTATATAAAGGTGATTCAGGAAGTAGAGAGATAAACATTTTATTGGAGAAAAGAAAGCCCAAAGGAATATGGGGAGGAAATACGGGAGAGAATAAATAGTAGCAGGAGTTCATCTATTTGATAGTGATGTAGGGTTAAGTTCTTGAAAAAGTTTACATCCAGAGTCCGATCTTAATGCACTGTACTCTATTATCTGCAACACTGGAGTCTGAGCTCATCTCTGCCACTTATTGTCTTGAACAAATAGCACATTTTGTTTTTTTTTCAGTTCTCTTATTATATGTTATAATTATATTAATAAATAAAGTGACAATTTATGGATTATTTTTGATGGGGTCTAGGCCAAACATGTGAGTTGCAGTAAGAAGAGTATAAAACAATAAGTCAGTGCCCAAAGTAATTATTACTCAATTATCTAGAATATACCTACAACTTCATGGTCTACATAATTCATTTCAAAACATCATTATAAATTGTTTACAAGGATATCTCATCTATCTCTAGACCACTCAAAATAGTTAAAAAGGAAGAAGAGAAATATTAAACTCTCAAATACCTAGATTCTACTACATATAAATAACTGTGTTGATCCTATTATAGTTAAATCCAATATAAATATTTTTAGGTAATTATTTATAATAGGCGACTATAATGACTTTAAAAATTGTAATCGAAAGTAGCATTGAATTTAATTTGTATGTGAAAGAGTGATGAATTGATAAAGACAAATGAATCAGTGACAATTCTGAGCATGAGACAATTTTTAAAAAAGAAATACACAATCAAATAAACCTCTGAAGAATTACAGGTTTTGAATAAAATAATTTTTTATATGATACTCTGAATTTTGAAAATATATTTGAGGATAATTACATAAGGCTTTTAATAAATCTTTCTTAAAGTATGTATTCCAGAGGAGGAGCATATTTAGCTTAACCCATTTTATTAAATTTGATGACACAAACTGCTATTAATAGAAAATAAATCAAAGGAACTACAGTGTAAAGTAAATCTAAAATCCTGTGGAGCACAAAATTAACTGAGTATGTTATTGAACCTGTAGTTTTAACGCAAATATCAATCATTCAAATGTGCGAAAATCACTGCTGTTCTCAGGGAGCAAGTCATCAATATAACCTACACCTATTAGAAAGATGTCCTACCACATCATCCAAAGACCATAAATGAAAAATTCATCTCATGTTCTTATATATTTCAAATCGCAACCCCTGATTTAGTATTTGAATTTGGGTGGTTTCTAACTAATTGGTCTTTGATAGAAATGTATTTTTGTTTTCTGTGTTTACTTTTTCAGAATTTAGACCCTGGGTTCTAAAGCAAAGTAAAATTGAAGAAAGACAAGTTAACAAAGTGATTTTATAAAATCTTCATTTTGAGATAATTTTAAACCTAAAGAAATCTTTCAGGATTATCCCAAAATGTATAGTCGTCACCACGTTATCCAACTGTTAATGTGATGTTTTCTTAATTATTTTCATTTTCTCTCCTTATAGGCATGCACTTTGAAACTATGTAAATATTCTTTTAATTAATATTCAGCCCATAAGTTTTAATTTTTTATAGTTTATTTATTTATTTATTATTTATTTATTTATTTATTTATTTATTTTTAGGTGAGGTGAATCTTTGTTGATCCACAGATTGCAAGGACTTTGTCAGCTTACAATTATTTATTTATTTTTTTTATTTTTTACACCTACAGCACTTGGTCTTTCTAGGTGGTCTCCCATCCAAGTACTAACCAGGCCTGACCCTGCTTAGCTTCTGAGATCAGACAGGATTGGACTTGTTCAGTGTGGCATGGCCATAGACCCACAAGTCTTAATTAACATTCACAGCTAATTAATGTGTAATAAATTATTATTATTATTATGGTTTTAAAAGTTATTTTAATGTTATTCTTTCTTAATCCTTTAATAGTTAATATTCTACTATAATGGAAGCTGTTCTTTCATATATATATGTATATATATATTATTCATTTATAATTTATTCTTATTTGTTTATTATCTGGATGGACTCAGGAGTTTCATTTTTAATTTTAGTGGGTTGTAATCTTAAATGCCAGTATTTGTTTTTATGTTCAATTTGTTTTTGATTTGTCTAGATGGAGCCCCTTCAATCTAGCTCATGTATTATTTTGACAATGTCCCTTAATTTTTTGACAACTCCCTTACTTTCTGGCACAATAGGATGTTGTATTTGTGGCTCATACTTTGTCTGCCTGAGATATAAACTCACCATCCATTGCTCCAAGTTACTTTGATTATTTTTTTGAGGAATGGTATTGGTATTTAGAAGTCAAAATTAGGGTTGAGATATTCTCATTGTCATTGATAGTTCTGGAAGACATTGTTTCTAGGTCCTTTCAGCAAACAGAGTTATGGAATCTCAACATATATGTTTATATATGTGCCTGTATTAAATTAATAAATTTATAGTGAAACTCTGATCTCCAATATAAAAGCACAACTTCTTTCTAACCTTTTCATATTCCATATTTTTCACTCTTCTCCTACAATGAGAAAACTATCCCCCAACATCATTCTACAATGCATAGAAAGTTTTTCTAGAAATATTAAACTAATATTACTGTGAGAAATAGTCCTACTAAGTAAAGTTTAAGATTATTTTTATAGTTACTATTATAGTTATTTTTGAATATTCATGAAACAAATAACTGTTCTTTTATACTCCACTGCAGTTATAACTGTAACTGAAGAATAATTTTAAAGTGAGTAAAATCTAGTTATTAAACCAACTACAGTTATCTGGAAAAATATAGATGCATTTCTCAACTGTAACTGTGAGGAAAATAAGCCAAGCACCAAGAATACATACTGTATAATTTCATCTATATAAAGCATAAACATAAGTAAAACTGACCTGCAGTGTCAAGATGTCAGGATAGCTGTTACCTTGGGGACCCCTAGTGGTAGGTAGGGAACACAAGGGAGCTCAGATGCTGAATAATCTCTGGGCCATGACTAGAGTACTCGTGACATTGACAGTGCCCAATGGAAGAACTGTAAAAAGAAGACAATTTATGAATTATATACTTTTGTGTATAAAATAAATATTATTTAAGAAAACATTTAAAAGATCAAGTATATCTGTTTTTCATTAATTTTATTCCTTCCAAGTATATTTCTATGTAGCTTAAGGACATTCATAATCACAAATGCAACCCAAAATTTTTGAAAATATATAAAATTTTAGAAAGAATATGTAGACTATATAAAAGTAATGCTCCTGGTAACCTTAAGCTGTAATCAAGTTTTATATATTTTTTCATAAATGTGGACAGATACGGGACATTTTTTAGGTTCAATACTTTAACGGTTTGTGCTAATCAGGATAATTAACATTAACTTTATTAAGAGATAAATGCTAAGATCTCAGTGGCATAACAAAAGCAAAGTATATTTCTCATTAAAGAATACTGGTTCAGTTGATGACTACAAACCATCTTCATTCTATGCAGTAACTATTCTTTCCGAGTATTTCACAATTGTGGTTCCGCCATCTAGTGGCTACCATCGACACTGCAAGAAGAAGACGGAGGGCAGACATACTGGTTTTATTCTCCTCATCTTGAAAGTCACAGGCTCACCAGCCTTTAGCCACATGAATTCTGGTGATTTCAAACTTACTGAAAGGGATGCTGGGAAATTTAAAGGGGCACTGAAATATTTGGTGAGCACTCAGCGTCTCTACCATAATCTTGAAGCTTGGCACTAAATATGTCTTTGCTTTCTTTTCCCCACACATGCAATTCCTTCCAAAAGAAAAAAAATAAAAAAGTCTGTAGTCACTATGTCCAAATAACTTTTTATATAGTGATAGTAACCTAACAGTCGATATACATTGATGAAACCAATTCTTAGTTCAAAATTAGCCTCTAAACAAAAGATGTTTGCACCTGTAATTCTTTTTTTTTTCTTCACCCTAAAATACCTCCTTTGCACCTCCCTCAATTAAAGAAATTAAAACTATGGATGAGACTTCAAGATCATGAGAGCTTCAGCCAATGTTCCAAAAAGCCCAATAAGTATCGAGAGCTAAATTTTATTACTAAGTCAATGAAGGTATAATTTGTACCAATTTTATGGTAGTAGTGATCTGCCGTTTGTCACTTTGTTATGAATTAGTACTTATGACTTTCTAATATATCTCTTTTTGAATATAGTTTTACTATATTTCTTAAGAAATATTGCAAAGTTGTATATAAACTAAAGTGTTATAATATTATATATTTTATAAACCAGCTGATTCACCTGCCAAAATGATTAGAGCCTAGAGAAAAGGGAACAGGTGCACTTCAAATGTCTCTATTACCTCTACTGATGTGTTTTGATTAGAGTTCAGAATACTTGAGAGGACAACTGTAAAAATATGTGCAATTTTGGTTATGAGATATTTTTATGGTCTAGCTGAATCTACGTATAGGTCTGGGACTTGACACGAATCTTCAAAGTGATGATTCATCTATATTTCCAGGTCCATTATCTCTTTAAATGACTCCTCTTTTATTCTGTAAATTCATTCTGTTTTTAACTATTAAATGTGTGTTAGATCTATATTTATTTTAACCTCTTTTGGCTGATTCCTAAAATTCTAATGTTAACTTCATTAATTATTTCCATAGTTTTCTTATAGAAAAACTACATTTTCTTAATTCATAATTATAATTTAATGAACATGTAGAACTTATGAAGTACCTTTAAACTCGTATTCCAAGATCATAATGGTAATTATTGATAAACTTTTTTGCCCTTCATAAAGTTCCATTTTTAGAAAAAAACCTTTTTTAACTATTTATGTTTTTTAAATGTTTTACTCATTTAGATTTCTGATCCATTTTTTTGCCTCAAACCAATTATATATTATTTATATATAAAATAACATAACATTTAAAATATTCTTTTTTTATTGTTTCAATAGCTGACTACTCAACTACTAGCTCATGTTTCAATAACATTTTACTTTACTTATAACCTACAATTTTAATTCTCCTATTTTTTTGTTTTGTTTACTTGCTCCAGAATGTCACAGGAAATTTAATTTTTCTGGTCTTCATATCATCAGTTTCTATATGATATTATTAATTGGAATAGGTAAGTTAATCATAGTAATGCTAATAATAACAGTAATAAAATAATTACCATCATATTTTCTGTTCTCACTACCACATTATGCTCTTCGTGTGTGTACCACCTATAGCATCTGAAGAATTAGTCCAGAGATTAATATGTGGAATAATTCCTGCCTTCAGGGATTTGATGAACCAGGCCAACAAGCCAGATAATATAACACAATAGATAAAATACTAGCTGTTATTTTAATGCATTTATATAAGCAGTGTAAACAATGCTTTTTTAAGTTAAACTGTACCTTAGTTATTATTTTTAAATTATTTATCTCTCAGGCTACTTGCATTCTTTTCTTTTAACAGTAAGGAGGAAATACATGGAAGAAAAATGACGGCACACAGATCAAGGCCAGAATAGCAGAGCAGTGAGGTGAAAAAACACAGCAAGATGGAGAACACCGATGATGAAGATCCTCCCACAATCAAGCATGTAGGAAATTGTGGTTTAAGAGCATTATAAAAATGCAAGGATTTCTTCAATGCACATTGGAGAAAGGTGAAGAAAAATGTGTCTTTGACCTGTGAACAAGAATTTACTCACTTTTTTTGAAGCATAGTCTAAGGGAAATATAAGGGAGCAAATAGTCCTCTGGTGTGAGAACAAGATAATAAAGATTCTGTCTGCAAGGCCTACAAGTTTCTAAAAATTTTCATCTCCAAGTATGTGTTTTCTACATCTCTGGGATTAGGCACTTGAATTCAATGGCTACTATTAGCTATTTTTTAATTCTAAGGGTTTTGTCTACTTTACTTCTCTAAAAGTAGTTCTGAGGTTTTGAAATGTTAGATGAGAAATTCTAATATTGGTAGAATTTTATTTTGCTAAATAAATAGTGTTGTATAAAAAGAATAAAGATTAAGATTAAAATAGAAATCTAAATTATTTAACAAAATGTATGGTTTATTATTGGCTTCTGTTTAATGCCTTCTTCAATTATGTTAATAGCAATGGCAATGAAAATATACCACAAGGCCTAAAAGGCAGGTGTCAATAATAAAGACCAAATATAAATCGAATGACATATACAAATCCAGTAATCAAATGTTTCCTGAGGAAAATTCTTCCTTATCACTAATTAATTAATGAAAACTTATTCTGTATGGGACTGTACCAATCTGCATTACAAAGGAAACTATGCTATGAACAAAATCCTAAACTGTATTTCAGAAGAGTCTGTAATATCCAGTAAATTTAAGGGAATAAAAGCTGTCTGAAAAAGAAACCTAATCTTAGCAACCTTTATCTCTTTAAGAATACCTAAAAATAGGAATTGTGTAGGTGTCTAGGGAGCTTACCCATCATTTTGACATTATTTTTTTAGACTCTCTCATTGTTCTTTATTGAACCTAAATATTGCTGATTATTTGTGCATAATTCTCTCTGGCATTTTTCTGAGAATGTGGTTTACTACTTGACTTTCAAAATCCATTGTTATTCTAAGAACATGATAATTTCACTATACTCTGGCTGAGAAACCTGATTATAACTTCAGTTAAAATACACAGTTAAAATGGGATTTTATAGTATATACTATGATTATATATGTATATAAAATCATGTGAGAATTATTGTGGCATTACATTTTCAAGCTATTAAAAATTTTGTATATTTGAAATGAATATAATCATTATCAATTAAAATTGTTGATAATAAAATTTCAGAGTTAATACATAATTTATGAATGTATATATTTTTATGTTAAATCTTAGAACCAAATTAATGTGAGCCAGTTAAGTCATAGGATTTTTGCTCTTAGTAATTTTCTTTTGCTGGAGACTTTTTGATTATTTGCTTTTAATTGTTATCTAAAGGCAGCATGGATTTCTCTGCTTTATATTCTAAGGTGATTTATTTCAACAAGACATTATTTTTAGTTTTGTAGTAATACTATTAAGAATCCTTCTTGTACTTTGGACAATAGTATAGGTAAATCTCTGCTCACACTGCATGCACAGAGAAGTAAGCAAAAGCATACTTCTTAAAATATTGAATAGAGAGATGAAAGGTGACAGCAGTTTCTATCCATAAGACTAGTTTCAAGAATTAAATAGAGTTTTAACTAAATTATTTTACAAAAGTGATGCTTTTCATGTTAACTTAGCATTTTGGAGTTGTTATTGTGTTTTTGACAATAATAAATTGGCAGTAGAGAGTTTAACATAATTTAAACATAAACAGAAAGAGAATTCCTGAGACATATTTAAAACAAAAAGATTAATACATAAGGATTGCCACAAAGAAACTACCAAATGAATTAATAAGATATATTTATATAAGCATTTTAACTATATGAATGTTCATAGTTCAATTTTATTGATATGTCATCATAACATATATATATATGTATGTATACATATTACAGTATATATATTATGTATGTGTGTATATAGATTACAGTATATTATCCAGGCACATAAAATAATATGTAATTATATATATATACACACACATACAAAATTCTATAGTTTGTAATTAAGAGTATATAATTTTTAAAAACTATAAACAAATTACAGCTCTTATTCAAAATATTTTTAGCTTGATTTAAATGCTATTTTGCGAAAGTCTTTAACATAAAAATTCAGAGAATGTGAATGAACACCACATTTTAAAATCTCATTTTTGTTGCCTTTCTATATACAGAGTCTCTGGTCTCCTGTAGTCACAAGTACGGCAACTCTTAAAGCAGAAAACCTCAGGCCACAGAAGCAGCAGGTGGGTTCAGAGAGGTCAGATTAACTAAATGCAGGCTCACTTTCCATAATGGTAAACATAGCCCAACAAATCTGCTGGCACAGATAGGGAACACAGCATCAAATAAAACAGACACAAATAAAATAGGGGGAAAATACCTAAATATAAATTAATTCAATAATTTTATAGTATTACAAGGAGAATACTCCCACAAAATCTAAGATTAAAAGTCTTGAAAGATATTCATGTTGTAAATAACAATAAATTTTATGTATTTGTTTTATATCTGATCTAAATTAAGAAAGCCTGTTTTATGTATAATAATATAGAAATAAATATTAAGAAGACTTTGAAAAAATACGTTAAAACTAAAACTGAGCCAGAAATATCTAGTTAAACATGGTAATTACATCCACTATTGTTTTTGTCTCTTCAAACAAATAAACAACAACAAAAAAGTCAATAAGGAGTGAGAAACTATAATCTAAGAGAAAACTACCTAAAGAGGAAACAATAACTAAATGATACAGGAGAATTCTGAAAAATAGAGAACTGGGTGGCAGAGTAGTAATAGACTTAACAGAGCAAAACACGCAGACTCAAAGGCCTATGGCAGCAATGAACACTAATAAGAACAGAAACATGTTGCCTGTCACAGGATGAGCTTTCTGGAAGCAGACATTGAGCACGGTTTATGGGTTTACATATGTATTAGAGATTAAGGATCAACATGTAAAAAGTGGAAACGAGGCAGTATGAAGTGGCTAAGGGAGGAGATGCAGCATGACGCAGACTGGATAAATCCTTGGCCAATCCCCCGGGGAGTTCTGAAATATACATAGCCATCACAGATTTCATGTGGTGGGCCAAAATGGCCAGTTCTTTATTCCTTTGCCGGAACTCCTGAGAGGGTTGAATTGAGGAGAGTTTTTTTGTGTGTGTGAGATGGTTCTTGTTTTAGGACAACACTCTTTTGGTCTTTCACATTTCTTCAAGTCTTGCAAGGAAAATGGACTGACAGTTTTAATCTATTCAAGCGTGTCTTTAGAGCAAATAGCCTTGGAAGTTAGACACAGTTAACTACAAGGCAGAGATCGAATTTGTTTGCTGTTTAGAATAAAAAAGATGATGTTTCCTTTCTAAACACAGACTGGGAAAGTTTGCTTCTAACCCTCTAAAAAATACTGGGGTTTCTAGAATTCCTTAGCTATTATGCAATATCATCACCTAAGCCTACCTCTGTATCATTCCAGTAAGAATCTGGGAGCAAAAGGAAACATTATGAACATAAAGCTAATGCTGCTTGCTGTGCCATGAAAGATAAAGTTCTTTATCTTTGACTCAGAAGTCTTAATTGTCTTCTAGCATCCATGAAACTGTGATGGGCTAATGTTAGCTTAAAAGTAAGATTAAATTTGGAACCCATCACAGTTCTTGAGTTTTGGATGATGAGGATGGAATGCTGATAGAGACAAGCCTTTTGAAAGAGAAAGTAAAAAAGGCCTCCACAAGCCAGGTTAAGGCATAAAACAAGATTGAGTGGAATTTTATGTCAGATGCTCTGACTCATGGTGAGTGACTGGGGGAGAATAAGGGCTAACACTGAAGAGTAAGGATCCTATTTGTTAATGAATTATTAGAGGTCGAATGACAATAAGGACTATTGAAACAAGTTGCTCAATGTATTTGGATAAATACCCAGAAGTGGGATTGCTGGATCATAGAGCAGTTCTATTTTTAATGTTTCGGGGAAATTCCATATAGTTTTCCTTAGCAGCTACACCATCTTATATTCACATCAATATTGTTCCGTGATTCCTCCAAAAGAATTGAAATCAGGATCTCAAAGAGAATCTACACCCCGTGACAATTGTAGCACTGCTTACAATACCCAAGATAGGGGTACAACCTACATGTCCACTGACATATGATAAATTGATAAAGAAATGTGGGGAACAATTCAGCCTAAAAACCAAGACAAAAGAAGGAGAAAGTCTGCAATATGAGACAACATGAATATATCTTAAGGATATCATACTAGGTGAAATAATGAATATACATTTAAAATTTGTTGAAGGATAGATCTCATATTAAGTGTTCTTATCACAATAAAATATTTTTTTTAAAAAAAGCTGCCCAGATATCGTTTTGATTTTTATTATTATTCCTTGGATAGGAAGAGAAGGAATGTAATTATGTCACAGCAAGAGGGTGAGTCTGTGAGGCAGCAAGCCTCCCTGCAACACGGCGGTAGCTGCGGAATAGGAGTGACCAAAGCTGAACTAGAACTTCAGGCGCATCAAATCAAAAGTCTGTTTGGGGAAACTGTGAACAACTCTCATACTGCTTTAAAAAAAATGAAAGAAAATGTGCCTTGTTTATTGTTGCAGAGATGTTGCCTCTCTCTACACACTGTAACATCCCTTCCTCCCTAGCCCTTCAGCCTTACCTCAGGAGACACCAGATTCAACTGATGGGTTTGAGCAGGGGTCACACTAGTTGGTAGGTGGGGCCCTATGTGGATTGGTTTGTTCTCCTAAAAAATCTTATTTTATTTGCTACGCAATACTACTAGCAGCCATATTTTTGCTTATATAGTACATGCCCTTTACTTTTGTGTCATAACACTGGCTGAGTTTACAGAGTAAGTGGTAAAAGTATACCTGAAAACAGTTCTTATATCAACGTGCCTAGGAATTATGAAACTGTAAAAGTTAAACTATATAGAGCACATGACTATTTATGGAGGTGAGACACCTCTCACCAAGGGTAGGTTTCAAATATGTGATGCTATTATTTTTTTTTTCATTTTAAATATTAGAAATAGCATCTTTCTTATTTTAACTACATGGTCAATTTTCCATAATTTGCTCCTCTAGTTACAAGCTAATAAATAGTCACTTGTATCTCTGTCATCTCTATAACAGAAGCATTAGAAAAAGTGATTTATAAATAATTACTGTTATCACTGTATATTTCCATATATTTCACCTGATAGTAAAGAATAATTTTAATCTATATATTTGCTATTTTTGATAAAATTAAAAAATATATATTTTAATATGATTATAAATTTTTTTATTAAAAACCTCACAAAAGTCAGGAGAGAAAGAGAAATAGTTGAGACAGAAGGAAAGTGTTAAAAGGCATTTAATGTATTGCAAAGATTTATTTTCAAGCAGTGATGTGATAGTAAATGTTTAAAAACCTTCTTGAGAGATGAAATAACTCTGACTTATGACATTTGCTATTTCTATGATAAAATCTACTACCAAAGTCACTTGCAAGCAACAGACACAAAATTAACTGGCTCACATAATTCCTAAATAATTAACAATGGTCTTTCACTCTGACTTGTATGAAATAACTCTAACATACCTTTGAAACTTACACATACTTTGAAATAAAATTACACTTAATAATTATACTTTAGTAATGCAATCTCAGTACACATTTAAACTATAATAAAATTAATGCATTCAAGTTTCTCCAATATCAGGAAATCCTCCATGTTTTAGTATATTCTCTATATTTTATAAATTTTTGAAAATATTTAAAACTGCAGGTAGCACAAACATATATTGTAACTAATTTTTATTGCTACTTTAAAAATATGATTTACCATAATAGTATTCATAATGATCTCATATATCTCCTGGTTTTTTATTTATGTGATTTTGCTCATTAAAATCTTCACATGGTTTTGGTAGATGCTCTAAAAGCTGTGGCTTGACTAAATTATAATATTCAAATATAGTTAAGACCTAAATTTAGAGATTATACATGGAATTCATTTACACTGTTTTCCCTTGTTTGATTTCTCAGATAATTGGCAGACAACCACAGATGCAGTTGGAATATTCACCTTTTTATCACAAAGATGATGCCAACAGCAGTTTCGAAATCTCTTCATATTGAGTATTACATATGCAGAGCAAAAAGACTCTGCTGTCACTTCAGTATTATCTCATCAGTGCACTTGAAGTCCTCAGCAGGTATGCCATCTGCTATCAGGCTTTGATTCTTTACAATTTTAAATACTCTAATGCAATGCAGAGCTTGATCAATCTTTTAATTTAAGAGAAACCTTGCCATCTGTCATCAGATAAAAAGCCAAGAATATAATGCCTTTTGAGTAGACATAATACTAATCATAATCTCAGTTTGCTACTATCATAATACCTTTTACAGACTTTTAAAATATTTTAAACAATTTGCTTATTCAGTAAATAGGGCAATAATAACTGCAAATGAGTAATGATCAATTAAAGGTGTGGTATACCCAAATTGTGGTAAAAGTTAAAACACACTTATAAATTAAAAGTTAATTTATTAATTTCAATTGATATTAAAATAAGAAGTATTTTTAAGAGTAAAAATATTCCCTATACTTGTACTCTTGTGTGTAGAGGAGACTCTTGACTGAATGTAGACCATTTACTTAGAAAATTCATATGCATAAAAAATTTTACTTTCTCCCTCAAAAAATTTTACTAAAATCCAAGAGCCATCTATGAACATTAAAATAAAAACAACTGTACAATAATTTTTACCACTATACTATACCTTTAGATTAAAATAATATGGATTTACTTTCCTATAATTAGGATATGTTGCCACTCCGAACACATAAATAATTTTAGTATAACATTTCAGTATGAAAACAATGTTCTGAGAAAGAAAATTTTTTTCACATTAAAAAAATCGATTTAAATACTAATTTAAAAAAATTCAATCTAACTTAGTTGACATGCTTTTAGAAAATAATTGCTAAAAAACTATGAAATATATAATATGGAATATTGTGAAAATAACCAGAAATTTCTCTCCACATGTAACTATTCTTATGCAATTTTCACTTTAACAGTAGAAATTAGGCCCCCATTCTTAAAATTTGGGCTAGCACTGTGACTCGATTTAGCAATTAAAACATAGCAGAAGCAATATTTAAGAGGTGAGTTTGGGCTAGAACAGGCCTTTCATGCCTGTGCTCTCTCTCCTCTTGGAATCTGGCTGGTCTACCATCTGAACAACAACAACAAAAGATAGCCTTCTGGAGAATGAGATGCTACAGTAAGTGGAGGTAAAACTTCTTAGCAGAACCATCATAGACAAGCCAGCCACCTGATGATTCAGCAGGGAACTTAGACGAGGTCAGCCACACCTAGCCCAGGTAGTCAGAACTACCCAGCTGATCCCAGCCCATTGTCCACCTCTGAAACCGTCAATTAAGAAATGGTTATTGTCTTAGGTTTACAAATTATGTTTCATTTCTTGAAAGCTAACTTTAAAACCAAAAAAAAAAAAGCAAAAACCAAAATATGATTAAGTAACTTGCATATTATCCATAGTGAGTTCATAATAAGTGTAAATCTATATTTTTAATTTGTGTAGAAGATCTCTATTTGATAACAGATATTACCCTGATATTAGCATAAATAAATCAAAGAAATACAAATTTGTCATTTGGGCATGGCCTGGGAAATTCAACACAGGACATTCGCTATCGAAGTTTACCAGAACAATAGATAAGTTTGGAAAGATATTCACCCTCTCTCCTTTCATTTCTCCCTTCCTTCTTTCCTTCCTTCCTGCTCTCTTTCTTTTTTTCTTTACTTCTTTCCTTTTAAAATTTTGAGCCACATAGATTACTCAAGAATTTAATCCTCTGTAAATATTGAAAATCTCCTCCTTTTTTCTGTGCGTCCTGACTACACAAGTTCTCTCTATATGAAAAAGCGCAGGCAGACACCCTAATCAAACAGCATTGCATTTCTGGATATAAAAACTCCTGGGTATGTGTAATAAAAAGAGAAATGACCAAAGGAAATATATCACTGAAGAAAATATTAGAGTGTAAATTGTATGGGAGGTAGAAATACAATATGTGCTAGTGATTATTGGCTCACTACTAAATTGCTGGATATAATTTTTTTCTGCATCCTTTGTACTATTGATAGAATGAAATTAAATGACACATAACAATTGTTGTTACCTTTCAGTGAGGATTGGATATTGTTTGCAAGATTAAATTTACCAAGCAAACATTCAAAGCCTAAACATTTTTATAATCACACCTCATAGAGACTACTTTTTTATTTTCTTCTACTATAGAAATTTAAAATTTATGAAAAGTTGATTCAATGAAACAATTAAATAATTATTATCTAATTTTCCTTCCTGGTTTGCTAATCACCCTTCTTTAGAAAAATATCCTGAAGGAATTTTAATTCGATCTCCCAAAAGGCCCTGACCATCAGAGTGTAATTTATTTTGTTAAATTAATCAAATTAATCTTATCGATTAATAGCAGTCACATCTAATAGCAGTCACATACAAGTTGGATTAAAGTTATTGTAAAATACATTAGTTTGAATAATATTAGTATTTTTTTAGCCTTTCGAACATGAGTGGTCCTTGTTTACAACAGATATTCTTCTGGACTTGGGAATAAATCAAGGGCAAAACTTACTTAAAATTGGATCCCAAATCTCTAGTGGGCATAGCCATATTTACTCTTTATACTGACTAGTTGTACTGAAATAGATTTCTGTATGGTCCTCTTGCCACCTATGGTCTGCCAAGATCCTCTACTAAGCAGTCTATAGCTGCTTTTACTCCCAAATGATAATGTTAGTAAGCAGAATGATTTTTAGCTACATTGTAAGCTTCTGAAAGAAATTGAGATATATTTTTTCTACTCATAGATGCATTTCTTCAATACTTGTGTGGTCATTTATCTTATGCCCCATGGGACAACTTTCAAACAGTGAATGAAGGCATCCACTTGCTGGTTTCTGTCCCTTTCTAAATTTTACTGGCCATCAACATGATCATTTGACTTTCTATTTCTACTCTATTTGATTTTCTCTTTTCAATTTCATGAAGCTTATCATAACAAAGCACTTCACATTTTCATCAGTTAGTGGCTACTGCCCAAGAATCATAAAAATTCATATCATGTTGTTACCATTTAGTACTTCTTATGCTTCAAAAAGCGTCAATCTTAATTTTGCCCATTGTGTGAGTCTATGTTTTCTCTTCCCATTAAAACAGCACATCGACTGTTGCAATGCAATTGCTTTTACACCGAGTGCTAACTATTTACCTTTGATCTACCTTCTGTAAGCCATGCTCATTGTCTGGCATCTTTCAATAACCAATCACCCTATGGCTATGAAATTAGGTAACTCTTGAGGGGGACCTAATGCTTGCCCAGTTAAAAGGCATTGTGGCACCTGTTCACATAGTCCCTCACACTCCAGGGGTAACCAATGCTAAATATTCTTGAATATATCATTTCCATTTAATGAGGGAAATCTATACATGCATATTCCTGTGGGAATGAAATTTTTCATAACCCAAGAATGAGGGTTATTTCAGCTCAAAATACATTATATTCTTCCATAGTAGAGGAGATTTCAATGAAAACTTAATAATAAGCCAACAAACCCCTTCCAAATAACGTATACCTTGAAACTGCATCAAATTCAAGCTCTGGATGGTGAGCGACATCACAGGCTCTTCAAGAGGCTACAGCCAATGAGGTATATGTAACAATTTCTTATAATTAGTTCTGAGCAATTAATTGGTAAAATTTCCTATTTGCCACTCTTCTCCATCCCAATAGGCATCCTATATTGTTTTAAATTTACTACTTGAATGGGTTTTGGTAATTCCAAAGGTTCCCATTTTGCATGACATATTAAACAAGATGAAGAGAAGATATACACTACTTCTCTTTTCCCAACTGTTTGATTAAAGGAAGATTTCCCCATTCAGATATGCCATGTATTTTATTATTACATTTTGATGAGGGTGAGGCAACAATTGTGTGTGGTTTTCTTCAAAAACCACCCTGTGAGATACAGTTTCATCTTTAAGTTGTCTACACTTTACATTACCCTGTCCTCCAAATTAAATTAAATTAAATTAAATTAAATTAAATTAAATTAAATTAAATTAATGTTTTATTTAATTATGTTATTTTTTAAATATTCATGAGCAGGTTAAGGAGTAATTTTTCTTTAAACATACTTGGAATTCTTTGACCTACCCTTTGACTAACAACTCCTCCCAATTATCCATCTACTTTTTCCAGCAATCTAATTAGAAATTTAAAATCCTCTTTCTATAATATCTGTGCCTTCTCTTTTCTCTTTAGTAGTTTCACTTTATATTTTTTTTCACATTTTGCATCATTACAATTAATTTATTCAGTTTTATTGTCAGGTTTACTAATTTTACATCCATTTGTGATCAATCTTGAGTTTAAAGCATATATTTCATGTCTAATTCTCTTTCTCATATTTTTGTCTGGATGTTTACTTGATGCTTTTAAAATTCTGTCTTGTCTTTTGTTTGATAGTCTGTTGTTTTGTCATACTTTTAATGTTCGTTTCTATTTCTTTGAATACGTTGCACTTGTATGTTTTATATGCAGTAACAAACTGTTTCATTATTTTTTTGGCAGTCTGATTTTGCTCTGTGCTTATATATCTATGATTTATATTATTTCTAATTCTTGCACATGGCAACTTTTAAATAGATTTTAAAATTTATTTTTCATTATGTAATGTACCACTTGGTACTACCTCGCAGAAGTCTGAGAATACATTGCATTTCAAAAAATTTAACACTGTAAATTCCATGAAGTAATTATAAATTGAGTTCATAGGTTAAATTATAACCTATTTGCAATTTTAGGTCACTCAGATTATTTCAAGTTCACTTAAAATTAACATAAGTTTGTACTTAGGTATTGCAGGTAATTTTTATTTTTCCTTTTTGTTCCTTTCACTACAAAAACAAGCCAATTATGACCTTTTGTAGAGTGTTTTATTTTTCTAATTTATCCATGGAATATCTTAAACTTTAAAATTGTTGGATGATGTGTCATTTACCTGAGTGCTAGGCTTCCTCTGTTGTCCCATGCAAAACATCTTACAGCATCTGTGCAATGTCTTAAGTGCAGTTCCAAAGGCAGCCAAAATTTGAAGATATCCCAAGTTTGGTGACCATTCACATCTGTGAACTTGTGATTCATTTTGTTTCTGGTTTTCAAGAAATTCCCATATTTTTCTGACAAATGGTTAGGGTTATTTTTTTTAATATGTAATTATCTCAAAATAATGTTATTTATTCAGTATTTTTAAGTGTTAACTTCCTGCTTTATGGAATGTACTTCTTTACATACTACAAATAGAAGTCAAAGTAAAACCCAAAGCCTGAACCTCTTCTTTTGGGAAGCTTTCTATGATAATCAAGGGAAAAACACAATCAATTATGTCTTCTTTATACCAATATCGTTTCTTATACATGTAGTTCTCATAGGAGTCATCATACACTAGATGTATAAAAACTTTCTCTTCACTTTTTTTAAACTCTTAAGCATCAGGCATGGTGTTTGGCACATAACAAATGTGTGTGTGCGTGCGTGTGTGTGTGTGTGTGTGTGTGTGTTGCAGCTCTCTAGTTGTAAGCCTTAGAAAATAACCACATTGTGAAGAGACAAATGAAACATTAGACAAATGAAAGAAGCATGTAATTCCTTAAAAATATCACAAGTATAGCTGTTAATAAAATAAAATGTATTTGCTTAGTGGTATGCTAAAATATTGAAGAATAGTCAAGTTCGTGTATCAAATGCATTATAGTATTATAATGCTTTATTACTGTAACCATTTCTATAATATTAATTAAATTAATAAATCCCTGGTACATTAAAAGTTAACATGCTATTTTTAGATATTACTGATAAATTAATACTAAAATGCTAATCCTCTGCAATCAAGCTAAATTGAATATGTGCTATTCATAGGCTTTTAAATGTTATTAAAATTCTTATTATAAATGAGAAACCACAAAATTAATTTTTAGGAGATGATTTATACCAATAAGTTATTTTTATGGTGGCTAACATACACACTTTTTCTGAACAAATTGAAAAAAGAAAACTGGAGATAAAATTGTCACTTAGATAAAGTGTTTGCAATGAGTTTTTGTGTGTACTAGAAAACTGTTTTATATATGCTTGTCATAATGCTGTGTTTGCAGTTCAGTAAATATATGGCTTAAGCCAAATAACTGTGTCAGCAGTTGATTACAGATCAATATGTTCACAGTACTGCTGAGTGCTGAATTAAGAAAAAAAAGTTCTGTTTCAGAGATGAATAGCAATGATGACTCAAGAAAACTGTTTTGTTCAGTATATACATCTGCTATTGTATAAAACAGTGTAGTAACATGTAGTATAT
This sequence comes from Macroglossus sobrinus, assembly GCA_004027375.1. Taxonomy (NCBI): domain Eukaryota; kingdom Metazoa; phylum Chordata; class Mammalia; order Chiroptera; family Pteropodidae; genus Macroglossus; species Macroglossus sobrinus. The sequence continues at coordinate 168,210 of PVKZ01002184.1, forward strand.
AATAACTATTTTTAACTCAGTCTATTTATTTAAATAATCATTTTAAAAACTTATTTGATTAAGATTTTTTAGCATATATTATACCAAATATATTTAGATGTAATAGCCTTCAGTTATAAGCAGTCATCAAAATGTAGGTCAAAATGTAATTTCTTAACATCAATTATAATTTTATGATCTTTTTTTATTTTGAGGGTTTTAATGCTAATATGCATATTATCACAATTCATTGAATTTACCAACTGGTGTAAAATGTTTCTTATGTTACACTGTATCTTTGTGGTTCAACTAACTGGGCTTCTTAAATTTTTCATGAAACTAAAAGAATTTTATTTTTGCAAATTTAATCTATTGAACTTTCACCTTAAAATATGTGAATCATTATACCAATAAAACACTCCATGCTGAATTTATATTTGAATCATAATATATTTAAATAAATACTGTTAAATGTTTTAAATAGCATGTACTATATTAGTAATTAAATATTCCTTTATAAATAATTTAAATCTGTGAGTATATAGTTTTCTTTTTTCTAATGACTTAAAAAGAATTTTTTTCTCGTAACAATAGGTCTTTATTATTGAAGTTTTTACAATTTTATATGGCTTCCTGATTATTTAGGATGACTTTAAAAAGTTTATAAGTTATGTACTAAGTTATTTGATTCTTAAAACAAATAAGAGACTTTGGAATTATAATTCTCACAAGTATAAAATCCAATTCTTTGATGATAAATAACTTATATAAGGCACTGGTGTTAATAGCAACTGAGACGAGATTTGAGTTGAGGTCTTCTGATGCTAATCCTACGCATGGCCATTTCACTAAACTTAAGTGAGCAAAAGTACTTAATTTTGCATGTTTGTCATAGGATGCTGCTAGAGTTAGTTTATATGAAATGCATTATACATAAAGTAATGGCATGAACAACTTGAATATGCAATTCATCTCTCATACTTTACAATTAGTATTTAGATACATTACTTTTGAGAAAGCAGTGGTGTTGCATGGGGAGGCTGTACCTCTTGTACTAGAGTAAGAATATGCAGACTGTAATCTGCTGAATGAGGAGGGACAAGCTACCCACACTGTTGGCAGGTAGCTTCCTCTGCATCTGACATCCCACTCGGAGGAGCAAAAAAAAATGTTCTGTTTCACAAACAAATAGCAATGATGACTCAAGAAAATTGTTTTGTTCAGGATGTACATCAGATATTGTATAAAACAGTGTAGCATGTAGTATATAATAACTATGTTTAAATCACAGTCTATTCATTTAAGTAATCATTTAAAAAATCTTATTTGATTAAAATTTTATATTATATCAAATATATTTAGATGTAGTTTTATGTAATAGCATTTGACTGAAAACACAGTTTTAATATATTCACAAAAAGGAAGTAAAAACATAATATTTATTACTAACACATACCAGAAGCCAGTAAGAGTGAGAGGTAGAGAAGCACAGTGAGCTGGGTGAATGGCAGTCCTCTGTTCCAGGTCATGAGCAAACAGAAAAGAAAAAATAAAAGGGTAGCAAGCATTCACTACGTTTGTAAGGTGGTTGGGAAGTGAGTTGCTAACTTGTCCAAGGCTCAACTATAAGCGATTCTTTTAAAAAGGTGCCCCAGGAAAAGCAAAGCAGGAACTTGAAGTGGGAAGTTTAACAACATAATAGTATATATTTTTATCATTCTTGGGCAGTAGCTATGAAGCTCTAAATTTAGGTAAAATTTAGGACATTTTACCTAAATGTCCAGACTCTCTGTGAGCAGGATTGTCATAACTGTAAAATGCTGAGGCAGGAACTCCAAATAGCTGTTTTCTCATCACATCGTTGATAGTAAGGCTCTATGGCTTATAGTGTTAAAGAATAGATGGGTATTTGTAGGATGGAAAATGTTCCTTTATCCTCAGTCATCCCTACCTTCTATTATTCTGTCTTGTGCAGAATTGGCATATTGCCACTGGTTTTATAGCATGCTTGAAAGGCTGAATTTTTCTCAAACTAGGAAAGGCTGAAACCTAAGATGTTACTTATCTAGCTGAACCACATCACCATTTTCCTTCTAGGGCCTTGTCATGTCACTTGGATGCTGCCACACAGAACAAGTAGTCTCTACTGCTCTGAGTCCAAGAGAAATCTTTTTCCCAACCAGTAGAAACCTCTTTTAAGGCAATCTTTTTTTTTTTTTTTTTTAGATTTTTGAAAGTTAATTTATTCGTTCTGAATTCTTATTTCTTTTTTCTATCTCAGGTGGAATCTGGAAATGTTGATTAGGATGTCATAGAGGCAATTGCTGCTTCTTGCCCTCCCACACACCTTTACTGAGACAATGGAATACAAAGACTAACAATATTAGCTAAACAGAAAGTGATAATGGGGATTGGATAGAAAAATGGTGAAATGCAAGAAGAAAAAAAAAACCATTATCTCGAAGTGATGTCAGCCATAATCTAAATAATAAAACCAATGTGTGGTAATAATAAAATGTCTACTAAATTCACTTACCAATATTTAATCATTATTATTACAAAATATGTTAGAAACATATTCGTGTTTAATTAAACTCCTTATATCTTTCTGATTCTAAATTTTGTATATGTTGTGTTATTCACATTATTAATGGGTGGATGGTGGGTTATGAAATATGTGATTCTTGCAATATAATCATAAATGAGTACAATTTCCTTAACAATGCTCATTTTCATCATCTCGGAACATTTTATTGTGGATCCTATGAGGCATCATGTTCATGTTTCATACCACTGTCATGGTGCATGAGAAATGTCAAAAATATTCTTTAAGTTTATATTTACTATTTACTATTTTTTATTTACCAATTTTTATTTTAATATTGATTTATAGATAAACAATTACTCTGCAAGTTCATTCAAGTAAAATGTAAAGAACCCATTTAGAGCAGAAGTCAAAAAATGCCAATCTACCTTACTATAAATTTGTCTATAAATTTATAGAAAACTAATATAGGAACAAAATTCCATTCCTAATATAATCTATGCCAATACATTTGTAGAATTTTTACAGAAAATTACAAAGAACTAAAACTCTAGTTCATATTTATTGCATTAAAATTTTACCAGGTCCTGTAATAAATAAATAAATAAAATTTAAAAACCTATTCACAAATATGTATCCAAAGTTTTTAAAGCTAATAATTGTTCTCTTCAAAAATTTGTTAAATAATGATAGTAATTTTGTGAAAATACAAAGCCAATACTAGTCATAAATCGGGGCACTAGATATAATGTAAATAACACATGTACATATTTATTTGGAAATTAACACACTTTTTACAGTCTTTAACACATTAATCCTTCCTGAGTAATATATATTCTAAAAGTCCTAAAGATGAAAAACAATAAAAAAGTTTTGAGCAGTAATTTTTTGTTCATGTACAGTTTTTAAGTTATAAGATGAAAAGTTCTTGGGGCTTAAGTTTTTTGCTAAGGCTGGTATTAGATGTGAACATTTGACAGTCAGAGAGTTTCACTCACAGCCTCTGGGAATTTATGAAAGAGCTAACAGAAGTGAAATATATATCCTTTTTTATAAGAAACAAAAGTCAATTTATTCCAGAGGTATAGTTGGGTAAAAGAAATAGATCTACCTGGAAAATCTTTAAAAAATAATAATAAAAAAAAAACAGTATAACTCTCCTGCTTTTTTATTGTTTTGAAGTGATTTCTTCCTCAGAGTGAACAGCTAAAGTTTCCAACAAAATAAATTTTAAAAATTACATGTTGAGAAAGCATGATCATGGACTCAAAATACTACATATTTTTGTGAAATTTTGTATCATCAAAGATAAAAAGATGCTCAAAAAATAAACAAAAGAGGTAACTTAATAACAAACATGATATTAGTCTTGGGTTTTTTATAATTAATGTAGAGCCTTAGACAGGAAGTGATACCTACAAATCAGTTAGACAATCATTTTGGATTTAGACTCTTGTTTGCAACCAAACTATCAAATGCATGAAAATTTAAATAGAGATGTGTTCAGACATCCTTGCGTTCCCTAAAAAATGTCATTTGAAGTGATACTTAATTAAAATGTGGGAGTCAGGGTAAATGGTTGATACATGTAAAGCAGGATTAGAGGATCAAACCAGGTAAAGTAGTAAAGATAATCCTGATATAACAGCAGGGTTCTGGAATAAAAACAGTGGTTCTAAATGGAGAAACATAGTAGTAATACTAGATTTTTTAAAAAGCTTGGGTTTTGCAATATCAGAGGAAAAATAAACAAAGAAGATTATGCTTCGAATATAAAAACACAGAAATTATCAACCCACTTGTCTACCTTAAAATAATTTTAAAATTATAACATAATGCTTAACAAAATGAATCACTGTAAACAGATGGTTCTTAGTGTCAAAAGAGAAGTCGGGTATTGTTTACTAGTTACAAAAGCAATCATCATTTACAAAGTATATTTTGCAACATTATGTACTAAATACCTTGCCTAAAAATTTAAGCAGTTGTTCTTTTTTGTGCATTGAGCATGACAAGTTTCCTTAAGGTGTACAGATTGAAAAGGAAATTCACCTCAAGCAATCACACTTTTAGGTTTTCAATCAACTGATTTAAAACTTATGTGCATGTAAAAAACTGCACACAAGTGTTTATAACAGTTTTATTCATTCTTATAAAAAACTAGAAGCCAACAAGATATTCTTGAATAGGTGAATAGATTAACAAACTGAGGTACAGCCATAAAATTAAGTTCTATTGAGTAGTAAAAATAAATTAGTTCTAAAGCCATTAAAAGATATGCATGAATCTTAAATTTACATTGCTAAGTGAAAGAGGCCACTTTGAAAAGGTAATTATATTTATACCAGTTTACTACATTCTGTAAGAGGCAAAACTATAGCAAAGATAAAAACATTTATAGGTTTGGAGAAGAAAAATCACAGAAATAAAAAGCCAGGTTGATCCCATCATATTAAGAATAAATAGTATCGACATGGCTTCTTACTGTTAATATAAAATATGAGCACTTGACTGAGGTATTTGTCAGGTTTTTCCACTGTAAATTTACATTTTTCTCTATTTTTATACTATCTCTTTGGAAGGAAGTTTTTAGGTGCATAATAAAGATTATTATGTCTTCGGGACAGTGTATCTACATAAATTATTCAGAATTCTCTAGCACAATACCTCTGTTTATTCTCCTACCTATTTATTAGATGACCTAATTATATCAGCTTGAGCTCATCGATATTTACTTTATAGTATTGTTTATAATCCAATATTTCTTAATTATTTATTGCTCAAAGATCACTCAGTTGCCTCCTCTGTTCCTTTGATATACTTTCATCATTACGTGTGTGTGTGTGTGTGTGTGTGTGTGACAGAGAGAGAGACAGAGACAGAGAGACAGAGACAGAGAGAGAGAGAGAGAAAGAATATTTCTTTAAATATATTTCCATATATTTCTTTCACCCATCCTAGTGTTAAGCAGTTTTCCAAGGAGAATGCTGCTTTCTTTTATTGGGGAATGGTATTAGAAGCCAAGATCTTGATACTAGGTTTGCTCATTGTCACTGGGGTTTTATTGCTTCTAGGTTTGCACACTCATAGAACAGAGAAATATATGTAGCTATTATTATTTTAGTGTCTACAGGATCAGTAGTAATGCCACTTTATCCATTTCTGGAAGCTGGTCATTTGTGTCTTCTTTTTCTTTTTTCTTTGATTGATACCTCATGTTAGACAACCTTGCTTAATCTAAGTAGCCAGATTGTTTTCCTTTATTTTTTCAAGAAGTTTTATAGTTTTATTTTTACATGTAGCTTTATTTTCTACTTCAAATTGATTTTATATATAATACAAGGTATGTTTAAAATTCATTTTTGCTACACTTAGATGTGTAGTTCTTGTAGCAAAATTTGTTGAAAGACTATATTTTCTCAACTAAAATTACCTTACAACTGTTGTAGAAAACCAAATGAACATCTATGTGTTGCTCTATTTCTATTCCACTTCTATTCTGTTCCACTAATCTATGTGTCTGTACATCGGCTAATACTGCACTATTTGATTATTATAACTAAAAGTAAGCCTAAAATAAAGTATTTGAGTACACTAAATTTATCATGCTTTTAAAAAATTATTTTGGTGATTGTAAGTTTTTGTGTTTCAATGTAAATTTTATTTTATTAGTTTATATTTTTAATTTTAAGAGTTTATTTGAGTAAAAAGTGATTTGAATCAGGCTGCACCAAACTAAGTGATTAAGAATATGCCACCAACAGGATCTCAGAAAGAGACTTTTATAAAGAAAAGGCAGAAGTAAAGTAAAGCAATTGTTAATTGGCAGAAGCTTAAACCATGGTTGGTTGTTTGTAATTGGCTGTCTTTAGCATTTTGATTGTTTAACCTTGGGACATTTATGTAGGCTGCCACTGCATTAGAGCCACATCAGCCTAACAGCCTCTGTGTTTGATTAATTTAACAATTCTCTGCTTTTGATCATCACCTCATACATGACAGATTGACCAAAAATTTGCAATTAGCACCACTCTTAGTTACCATCCGAGTTAAGTTGTTCTTGTTTCATTTTGAAACTCAAGATTTTGCCATCAGATCCCTGAAACAATTTTTTTTTCCTCCTCATCTGGTTGTCCATCTTGTTTATGTTTCTCCAATCACAGTGAAACCATCTGATGCACTTCTGATGGCTGGGAACATGCATTTAAGACCTCTGAGAGAACTTGGCACAGCAGGGAGGGTACCATAATTATTAAGGGGATAATACCAAGGGACTGAATGAACAAAATGAGTTGGTATTAAATATATCAAAGAATGTACCCAAAGGGGAATCAACCAGTTTTAGCCAACTGACTTGTTTGTTAATTTCTTGTATTTGCTATAATACCAGGCACAGCAGAAGATACTTGCTATGGCATAGACTCTTGCTTGTTCAGCCAATAACCTAAAGCAATTCTATTACCTAAAACCACTTTAACAAGAAAGTCTGGGAACTTGTGTTGTGCAACTATGGCTTTGACAGTAGATTCTGCCATAGTTGCTAGAGTTAAGAAGCATTGTCTTCCCCTGAATTAAAAGAGATAAAAAGTTAGTAGCAAAAAGGCTAAAAGATTAAAGGTTTCAGACTGGAGATAAAGATCTTTATCTGTGACCCTGGGATCCTGCGTTGTATACCACAATATACCATCTGCTCCTGAAAAGGAATTTTCCTAGTCATTTTGAAATTTAGATCTTCAGCTGATGTGCAGTTCCAAGATCTAGAGGAGCCCTTTTAATTGGGGGATGTGGATCCAAGGTTCAAGTCTCTGAAGTCTGGCTGCCATTTGAGTAGTGAGAAGAACCTAATATGGTCCCTTCCAGGAAGCTTCAGAAGTAATCTTTGTTCTTAGTGATTCCAAATCAGAAAGGTGGGAGAAAATTGAAAATGTTTGTTTGAAAAGCTATAGCAGATAATGAGAAAAATAGAAAGATTCAGGATCCAGTTTGGTTTATTCATATATAATAAAACCTCAAACACAATGAACAAGACTAGAATCTAATATTCACACAATTTTATTATAATTTTCTATTGGAACATATTTTATATCTATAATTACCCTCATTTCTATCAAAGATAATCACATTAAGGCTAATTTGTTTGCAAAATAAGTCTAGTCTCATTAAATTTGGCCTGATTATTTATATAAATGCAGCAAGAATAGTGATTGACCATATTTGCTTTTTCAAAATCTGGAAAAGTTCCAGCTAAATGTGATACTATTTTATGATAATAAAGAACAAAAACTTGCCATTTGTGACAACATAAATGGACATTGAGGGCATTATGCTAAGTAAAATAAGTCAGACATGAAGGGCAAATATACAATCTAACTTTTACATAAAATCTAAAAAACAAACAAAAAACCCCACCAAGCTTATAGATGCAGACCACATTAGTGGTTGCTCTGAGTTGATAGGTAGGGTGTGAGCAAAATTGTCAAAAGTGTCAAAAGGTACAAACTTCCAGTTATAAAATAAATAAGTCATGGGAATGTAACATACAGCTTGGTGACTATAGTTAATGATACTCTCTATTTGAAAAACACTAAGGGAGTAAATCTTAAAAGTCCCATCATAAGGAAAAATATATAATTATGTATGGTGACACATATTGTAGTGCTCATTTTGCAATGTGTAAAGATATCAACCAATATGTTGTACACATGAAATTAATATAATGTTAAATTTAAATTAATCTCAATAAAAAACCTTTTTAATATTTTGTCAGGTTTCAGCTAGGATAAACAGTAGACATTCCTGACTATATTGAACCAGTCCACTGACACAAGAGGGGACCCCACAGATGGTTCAAAAGTTATTGCCCTCCCAATATCCAGAGCCACTACCAAAGATAACCAGAAGAAAGGAAGCCTGAGACAGTTCCCCTGAAAACTGCCAAGTTGGTCAGCCCTAAACTGTATGGATTATAACCTATGTCTTTATCCAGCCATACTTTGGGGGCCCCAGCCTGAGGGTTGCCAAATCAAGTTTTCAGGACACAAAACGAGACAAATGAGAATGCAATAGCTATCCCTGGAAATAAGGATCAGTAACTAATGTTTTCTCCTGCCAACTTGGTAAGGAAGGGACAATATAAAATTTTACCTTCCTTTCTCAATCACTTCATCCATGAGCTTTATCAGTATGAATATACTTCATGACTCTACATTGAATTTTGTCACTTTTCCTGAATCTATTGTAGTAAGCTTTTGTGTTCTCTGTTAATAGTGTAAAATACAATAACTGTTTTCTTAATGTTGAAGCAAACTTTCATTCTTAGCATGAATCCCTCTCGGTCAGTTTGGATTATATTTTATTTTATTGCTAAAAGTGATTTGCTAATATTTTAAAGATATTTATTTCTTTATAATTATGAAAAATACTGATCCATAATTTTCACTTCTTTTAATAACATGTAATTTTAACTTCTTTTTATATATTACTTGGTATCAGAGTAATGCTGACCTCATAATATGAAGTGGCAAGTAAGGCCTCCTCTTTTACTTCTGGAAGCATTCTTTAATTGGTATTAAGTCTTTAAATATTTTGTAGAGTTCTCATTTTAAGAGAAATGGTTTAGAGTTTTCCTTGTTGGGAGGCTTTTAACTATAGATTCAATTTATTTAAAAGGCAGATACATTTCAATTTATCTTGTTTTTTATGAGTGAGCTTTAGTAGTTTGTGTCTTTCAAATAACCTGACCATTTGAACTATGAGATCAATCATATTGGTATGCCCCTTTTATCCTTTTAATATACATAAGATCTGTAATGATGTCCTCTACTTTATTTTTAATATTAATGATATGTATCCTCTCTCTTTTATTTCTGAAATATCTTTTATCATATTTTTTCTTGATCTTTTATCATTTTTTAAATCTTTTTTCTTTTTTTATCTTTTTTGAAGAATAAGCTATTGGTCTTGTGATGTCTGGTCTTTATCACCTACTTCTTTCAGCAGATGTTCAGCCAATTTTGATAGTGTTTTAAATTGACAGCTCAGATTTTTTATTTGAAACCTGTTTGGTTCTAACAAATGAAAGTGATGATACAGTTTATCTATAATTATTTACTGAGCTGAATTCCAAAATATTTTTTTTTATTACTACTCAAACTATTATCTGATTTCTTTCTTGATTTTCTCTTTGTCCAGTAGGTTGTTTAGAATAGTTTATTGAAATTTCTCTTTCTGCCCAGAATGTGGCTTATACTGGTGAATGTTCTAAAGGTACTTGACCTTCCTCTGTTATTCAATGGAGAGTTCTAAAAATGGCAATAGATTCAAAATAGTATTAAATTGATTATTACTGTTTTTTTTTCAGGTCTTCTATATCCTTAGAGATTTTCTGTCTACTTGTTTTATAAATTACTGAAAGAGAAATGTTGAAGTTTTAAATATATTTGTAGATTTATATATATATATATTTTTTTTTTTCTGTCAGTTTTGTTATTTTGCTACATTTTGAATTTCTGATTCAGGTGCATATATTTTAAATTCTTATACTTAAATGCTATAATCTGATCTAAAAATTTATATTTCTTATTTAGTTACCTGAGGAAATTGAATACAAAGTGAAAAAGGCTTCCCCAACAAAATTTTTTTTAATTTAGTGTCCTTTTTAATATATTTTAATCTGTGTTAATTATCTATTGCTATATAAAAATTTATTTCCAAATTTAGTGCTTAAAACAGTAAACATTTGTTTTCCCGCCTTTTATGGGTCAGGAATTTAGAAATATTTCATCTAGCTCTGCCTCATTCTCATGGGGCTGCAATCATGGTATTGTCAGGTTTGGAGTCCTTTAAAGGCTTGACAGGGGCTGGAGTTTAGATGTCCAATGTGGCTCCATCCCATGCCTTCTAACAAATGTCAGTGACTGGGATGAGGGCTTAGTTCTACTCCACGTTGTCTTCTCCACTAGCTACTTGAGAGTCCTCATAGCATGGTGTCCTTTCTGCTTTAGTTTTTAATCTGGAACTGAACAACTCTAGTTCATATTCCCTCCACCCTTGTTTTTGGTCATGAATTAATGGTTTTCTTATAGAATATTCTAAAATTTGAATTTTTCTGGTTGTTTTTCTTCATTTTGGGGAGATCCACATGACATGAAATTCCCATTTCATAAAAATAAGTTATTATAGTAGGGTATAAACTACAACATTCAACCTTACAATTGATAGGGCAAAGAAAATGCATTGAATGGGGAATAAGAGATTTTAGCATTCACCCAATGAGATTTGGAAGAAATTATTAAAAATAAAAGGTGACATATAGACTTTTTCTGTTTCAAAAATAGATCAATTTTTATTGTTTTTGCTGAGTAAACATCATATTAGTCTAAATATTAAGTGTAATTTAAATATTACTAAAAATAACCTAAAATAATAGACTCCAGTCATTAAAATTAGGTGATACTCCAAATTTTAATGGCACTTTAATAAATTATTAAAATTAAATTAGCAAGAATGCCTAAAAATGATAAGATATTTTAAAATTTTCTCCCTTAAATATTAGTCATATCTGACATACTAAGTGGACAAAATTTCAGTATAGTTATACATATATTTTCTAACTATTTTGATGTTTTTTTAAATAACAATTTAAAAGATGCTTTTTTCCATTAAAGATTTGCTATTATTGATATAAATCCTATGCAGAATAATTCCATTCTTGTCATGAAGACAAAATGACTTGGCTTCCTGCCTGATGTATAAAAGTTTACCAGATTTAGATTAGAGGGTGTCCCAGAAAGTTTCTGCTTTATTTCAGAATTTCTTGGCCCTTCACAGATAATATATGATTAATTTTTCTCTTGTAAATTGGTGTTACAATTCAATTTATCCATATGACTCTTTAACTGAGGAGATTAGAACTATTATGTTATCAAAACTCAGTTACCCAAAGTCTATTTAAAAATTTTTATTTTAGAGTGTTAGGATAAACTATTATATTTTTGTTTGAGGATTTTCCTCTCTGTTTTCTCTTAATTGCCAATTTCAGAAATCACCCTAAAAATGCTTTATTCCAAGGCTCAAATGTTTTTATGCTGTATTCTTAAGATTTTCTAAGAAACCGATAATTGGTTAATAGCATCGTTTTATTTATAGAATGGTCTGACATAGTTGACAATAATTATTTTTTTGACATACACAATAATAAGTATTTACTTATTTCCATAAATATATTTCTTATTTATGAAAAGTTTCTTAGTTTGAACTTGAAGAGATCAAGAAGGAATGTAAAGTAAGATCACCTTTTGGAAAAGGGAGAAATGCAGAGTAAAAATCCTCCAATACTAGTACTTTACTTAAATTATGGAAATGAGACCATAGATAAATGAGAAAAATGAAGAAAATAGGAGTTCAGAAGTGATAGAATATTCTATGATCTGATTTTATGAATAATGCCTTATTTGCATTCCAGATTCAGCAGTATGGGACATTTACAAAATGGACTAGTTGCTTTCTGTGATTAGAAAATATAGATATATTTTAGCAAGCTTTATAAAATGATAATTTCATTACAAAAACAAACACACACAAATGTAATACTTGGTACTAGAAAGTGACATTTGTGATAATTACAGCAACTGACTTCAAGGATGGTACTGGACAGGCCTATTTGGCAGCAATCTGTAACAATTTGATCAATAAAAACAAATTGGATACAAAAAGCTCATGATCAGTGTAGAAACTGAATGGACAATGAAGTCACAAACACAGGATGTTGCAGAATGAAAGTGCCTTTGAATTAGAAACAGCATGAGAAAAGAGCTGAGAAAGTCCGAAGAAAGTCTAAAGACTTTTTATATTCTATATTCTATATATTCTACCTATAATATATTCTGTATATTTTAATAACTCAACCACTTGTTTCATTTTTAATGATACAAAGTCTTTTTTTAGTCATAGATTATATTATCTCTTACATCCCATTTTTCTTTTAATGTTATCAAAAAACTATTTTCAGTCGCTATTCTAAAATCTACATTTCTTGTACTAAGCACCCCCGACTTTGCTATTCAGAATAGCAAAGATCTTCTACTACTCTCTTTAGGTAAGGGTGCTCAAATTAAAACGTCAGAGTCTATCCAGGCTGTTTTCTAAATTCTTCAGGCTCTCTATCAGCCACCTGGAAATGAGCATTCGCATCACTGTCACTAGAATTCTACTGCCCCATTACATAGTAGAAAAATTCATATTGCTTTTTAAAAACTCATCCAAAGATTTCTCTCTTTATTCTGTATTTTTATAACTTACCTACTTTATTTCATTATATTTCTTATTATAATACATTGACTTTTAATTGTACATTTCTCTATGTATTTTGAAATAATTGAGGGTAGGGCTGTGGCTTATTTACTATTGTTTACATAGTATCTAACATATTATCAGCTATACTAATGCCTCTTATTTAATTGGAAATGGATGATGAATAGTGCATTTACTTACCATTATTTTTTTTACATAGCATAGATATTAGAAAAAAAATTTAAGGTATTCTTATGAATGACTTTGTAAATTGGCCTTTTAATCTATATGTGTACATATTGAGGATTCTACTGATTTTGAATCCAGTTCTGTTGGCTATTCTTAAAGTATACTTCTTAGTATCCTCAATGTTTCTCAATTCTAAAATGCTACTCCCATATTATGATCAAAGCTCTTTTATTTCTTAAATGTCACCTAAGCTGATAGGGAGTTAAATGATCATGAGGACATTATCTAAAAAATTTCTGAAAATAATTTACAGCAATATTCCTGCAGCTCCACTGAACAACCCTGTAACTCCTTCTTTGAGGCAATGAGCTCAGAGTTGTCTCCAATAATTAAATAAGAAAACTCAATGTTATAACCCACTTAGTCATTTCAAGAAGACATTGTTTCTTACAATCTTAGATTGATAAATATATAAGGATCTACTGACAAACTCCTTGGACTAGAGGGTCAAGAGAAATGAAAGAAAAGGAAAGAGAAAGAAAGAAAGAAAGAAAAGGAAAGAGAAAGAAAGAAAGAAAGAAAGAGAGAGAGAGAGAGAGAGAGAGAGAGAGAGAGAGAGAGAGAGAGAGAAAGAAAGAAAGAAAGAAAGAAAGAAAGAAAGAAAGAAAGAAAGAAAGAAAGAAAGAAAGAAAGAAAGAAAGAAAGAAAGAAAGAAAGAAAGAAAGAAAGAAAGAAAGAAAGAAAAAGAAAGAAAGAAAAGAATCTTTAAGTCACAATTCCTTTTTGGAAAAATTGCCTTAACCTTGTATTTAAAAGATTAATTTCTACTTGCAAATTTCTCTTTCTATGGTTTTCTTGTTGCAGAGCAACCTACATTAAAATATGATCACATCAAAAAATTATTTCCCAATTTTACATCTCTGGAGCTTTGTGACTAAAATCATTGTTTATCCTGTCTGTTCAATGGTTTTCTCAATTTTAAAACAAATGGTTTTGACATATATGATATAAATGATCTTTTTTAACTTTAAAATTTTATTTCTGAAGTTGAAAAAAATATTTTAATGTATCCCTGAGTGACATTTAGCAGTAACTTGTCAAAATGAAATTGGATTATTGCAACCTGCTTAAAACAAATTTCCATCTAAAACTCTAAAATATCAATGCACATCCAACTGCATTTTTCTGAGTCTGCATGAAATTACATCTAATTTCACTTAATAAGATTTATTGTAGATGAATGAAATTTTATTCACCATGATTTAATGTGAACAGATCAAAATAGTGAAATATCTACAATAAAGGATAAAATTAAATAGGAACAAAAATATGTTTTTTAAGTTTTTATATTTTTATTACTCAATCTTAGATTTTTTTCCCAATAGTTTTCCAAAATGTTTTTCAAATGGTTTCTGGTATATACAGAGTATAGCACTAAGTGAGTTAAAAACTAGGAGTTTCAGAATCATTCAACTTAGTAGTAATATGACTCAATAAACCTTAGTAAAATAATTGTCTTTCTAAAGACCACAGAATAACATTCGGATGTTCATTTCTACTTCTTCTGTATTTACTTTTGATACTCTTTATTATCAATGATTAAATAACTTTTACAAATGAAAGATTTTAGTTTGTGGCAGTTATATCACATAACTTAATGTTCCAAATGTAGGTCCTGGAAAATAAGATAATCATCCAATGGTATATAATAGATATGATGTACTTTTATATTAAAGAAATACTATCAGTAGTTTATCAAGGCTTTTATATGACAGAAGAGAAACAAACAAAAAACTTTTACAAAATTCTATGCTAAGTAAACCATGGTTTTGTAAATAAACCTAGTATAAAATGGTACTAAGGGTTTGAATCATACAGTTTACTAGCCTAATTCATTCAATTGAATAATCTTTTATTGACTACTCACTATGTAAAAAGCATAGCATCATTACAAAAAAAGTCACTTCTGCACAGTATATTGAAAGTTCACTCAGTAAGAAACAGTAAGTTAACACATGCCACATAGTGCTCAAATAAAATGGATATAAAACATCCTAATGAATATCTAATAGCCTATAACAATAATATTTATTGCATAGATGTATTGGATTCTTCCACTTTAGATTTTTAATTATTTATTTATTGAGGATAATTAGAATGAAGACAACTTGAAAATCACATTTAAGTGGCACGACACAGAAATCAACAGTAACAGGAACTTGAAAATAGAAAAAATTTCCACTTGGACAAAAACTACTAAGAGATTGTAAAGTGAGAAAATAGACATACTGATGTTGCAACACGATGGTCGTTGGGTTCTCTTTATTTTAAAATAAATGTATTGAGGTGATATTGGTTAACAAAATAATATAGGTTTCAAATTAGTTTGGAAACATATAGAATAGATATGTTATTAGTGTGAATTGAGGAGCAAATGGGAGCTCAGGAAGTGAATGTGGCAAGTATAAAAATAAAGCAAAACTAATGAAGATAATAATTATATCAACAATTATTTTTTAATTAAAGTTATTGGGTGATATTGGTTTCAAATAAAAAGAATAATTATAAACCTTATGGTATATGAATTGAAAATCAGTAGACACTTTAGATTATTATATTATTTTTCAGCAATTCCATAAAATATTTTCTAAACAATAATTGAGTATTTTAGGCAATGTCCTTCACAATATATTTTAACCATTCTTATTGATGATTAACATATTTAATATCTTCATAATTGCAAAGAAGATGAATAAAATTCTATGAGAGCTATTGAAAATATATTACTCTGGAAATAAATATTAGTTTTGACTATTTTATTTAATTTTCTAATTTTATTCATTTTAATCATATTTCATCTGTCCCTTGCTTTGGTTTTCACAATAAAATTTAACCTGTGTTTGAAATTTAGGCATTACACTAAGGTCCAAAATTATCCCAGGTCCTTGAGGTTTTCTTTTAAAGAGTTTGTTTTAGAGCACTTTTAGGTTCACCGCAAAACTGAAGGGAAAGTACAAAGATTTCTTATGTACTCCCTGCTCTGACATGTGCATAACCTCTCCCAAACAACATCCCCTATCAGACTGGTACATTTGTTACAATTGATGAACCTATAATGACTGATCACTATCATTCAAAGTCCTTAGTTTGTATTATAGTTTATTTTTTTATTATTATTAGTTTCAAGTATACAGTAGATTGGTTAGACATTTATATAGTTTATGAATCAATCCCCTGATTACTCTTTCTCTCCTCCGGCTCTACACATAGCCATTACATTACTGCATTCCCTATGCCATGCTTCCCATCCTCATGACCATCTATTGACTACTAATTTGTACTTCTTTAATCATTTCCTGCTTTCTCCCAGTCTCCCCCACACTCTCACCCCCCTCTCTGGCTATCACCAGATTGTCCTCTACATTTGTGAGTCTGTTTTTAATTAGTTTATTCTTTTGTTCCTTAGATTCTGCATATAACTGAAAACTATGGTATTTATCTTTCTCTGTCTAATTTATTTTGCTCAGCATAATAATTTCTAGGTTCATGTATATCATTGCAAATGATATATTTTTAATTTTTTATGGCTGAGTAATATTCCATTTATACATAAACCATAACTTCCTTATCCAATCGACTGTTGATGGCATTTAGGTTGTTTCCATATCTTAGCTATTTTGAATAGTTCTGCCGTGATCATAGAGATGCGTAGATTTTTATGAATTATTGTTTGGTTTTCTTCAGATAAATACCCAGAAGTGCAATTGCTGGGTCAAAAGGAAGATCCATTTCTAATTTTTTGAGGAACTTCCAGACTGTTTTTCATAGTGGCTGTACCAATTTACAATCCCACCAACAGTGTATGAAGGTTACAGTTCACTCTTTGTGTTGTAAATTCTGTGTTTGGATGAATGTACATTGACATGTATTCATCATCTGGTATCATACAGAATATTTTCACTAACCTGAAAATCCTCTGTGCTCTTCCTATTCATCCTTCCCTTCTCTCAATTACTGATGTTTTACTGTTTCCATAGTTTTGCCTTTTCCAGAAATCCATGTATTTGGAATAATATGGTATGCAGTCCTTTAAGGTTGGCTTATTTTAATCAGTAAAATGCATTTAAGTTTTCTCCATGTCTTTTCATGACTTAATAACTTATTTCTTTTTAGTATGAATTCCATTATTGGGATGCACAACAGTTTATTTATGCATTCATCTACTGAAGGACATCTTCGTTGCGGGTTCTGGGTTTTCTACTTGTGTTTTTACTTGAATGAGTGGCATAAAGAAATTAAATAAAAAGTAGTTTTAAAATGGATTTGAATGCCCAGGAACATTGCATAAGGCTTTAAATTTTCTAGTTACTTTGGGAAAGGTGAGGAAGTAAATGACAAAGTGGTAAAATTGCTTCCATATCTAAGGTCTCAGATCTTTTCAGTAAAACATTTTTATTGCTTTGCTTTCTTTCTTTTATTTATTTGGCAAATACCCATAATATAGAAGATCAGAACATATAACTAATGATGCAAAGACTATTCTCTGTTTCATTTTCTCAATCAAATTTAGAAAAAAGAATACAATAGATATTTGACAAAAAAATCATGTACATATAATTTCAATTTTAAATATTTTATTCAGTAATTAAAAAATTTATTCCTTGATATTTATATCAAATTTTTTATTTAATTTTTGATAAAGATAAAACACAAAACATATTCTCTTTATATTAGAAAAAATATTCTACATGTTTAACATTTCTGTTTCATACACTTTTAAATCTTTTTGGTAAGATATAATAATTTGAGTCTATGGCCATGCTACCCTGAACAAGCCCAATTCTGTCTGATCTTGGAAGCTAAGCAGGGTTGGTCCTGGTTAGTATTTGGATGGGAGAACACCTTGGAAGACCAAGTACTGAAAGTGTAAAAATAAATTAAAAAAATAAGAGATAGTAAACTGACAAGGTCCTTGCAATCTGTGAGGTCAACCAAGGGTTTCCTAGCCAAAAAAAAACAAAAAACAAAACAAAACAAAAAAAGAAGATATAATTATATAACTTCACTAAATGCCCCAAAACAAAATTCAATAAAATGATACTTCATATACGTTAGAGCTAGTATCTTAAGTGGAATTACTTTATTTGCAAAAAATTACTCCAATTATTGAATATATATGCAAAAAGTTTTTTATTTTTCTCTAAGTTCAAAAGGCTATTGGGGAGCAAACTATGATGTGCTAGAGAAATCTGTTACTTTATTTTAATATGAATCACTTCAGAAATATCAGTTTCTCAATATAATTAAATAAAAAAACAAGTATTTAAATTAAAAATTAAAAATTTAATTTAGATATCCATAAAATAACTGTACAAACATATATGTAATAATTATTACTACACTTAAATATTAATACAAATAAGATAATATAAAATTTATTGAGTTCATTTTTGAAACTACCCCTAATGTAAGAGATATAATTTCAGTTTATCAAAAAAAGTAATAAATTAAATTGTATGTTACATTACTTTCCTAAAAGAGTAATGTAAAAGTTAAAAAATGTAACTTTAAAACAGAAACTATTTAAAAACAGAAGAATATTAGTGACTATTTAAAAAAAATGAATGTACCACTTTTTTGCATTTTAGGAGCAAATCAGTAACATTTTGTGATTTGATGCCATGCCAAATACTCTTATTTGAAAAATATATATAGTTGAAATATAAGTATAAATCTATTAAAGAACAACATTTCTCAAGAATATCATGATTTCTAAATTAATTTTTAAGGAAGGTTTGAATAACAGCTAGAAAGCTTTCTTTTTTCGGTTCTATAGCTATTTCATAAAAACTAAGCATAAATAAAACAAATCCAATTGCTCTTTTGGTAATAAATGTCAGCAAATCAAATGGCATGTGAATAATATTCTTCCACGTCTTAAAAAATATATTTATAATTTACATTTGTTTGGACTTACAAATTTACATAGCATTAAACTCATGCACAAAAACATAGGATTGCATACAATACTATTTTGCCAAAGTATTGCTTAATTAAACTTATTTCAACAAATATTACCCACCTAATATAAGATTAAGTATAAAATATTTAGCTTAGTATTGAAGATTTTACAAATATGAGTAATTACCTTAGTCTTACAAAGTAGTAAAATTAACATGTTTGATATTTGCTCTGTCTATGACACCCCTTAGGAGGTTATAGGCCTAAATTCATTTATTCATCATAACATTCTTATGTAGTAAATATTGTTATTTATATTCAAAAATATGATGGAAATGAGGTGTATAAAAAGAGTACATCTTAAAGTCACAAAGTTAATAAGTTGTCCTTTCAGCCATTTGAAACCTGGTTTACTGCTGGAAAACCTGAACTGTGTAAAACTGATGTTCTTTTCTCTCCAGTGGTACTTACTTCTGTTTCATTCTCTGAAGGCTGCTCTCCACTGCAGAGACAGATTTCAGCACGATAATTCTGTATAATCTATTACATCCTACTGCCGAGAACTCATGTTTTCCTTAAGTTATACTTAAAAGCTTTAGTTCTGTTCAATAAATATTTTTCTTCCTTTCTATGTTTTAATCAGTACACTTGATAACGGAGACATAAGTAGGCATATTTTTTCAAAGATTTGACTGTGGTGGGCAAGACAGACATTCAAATACAACTTCAATATTGTATAGTAAAATTAGTAAAAAAGAAGCTTTATTAAAATTGAATTATTAAAGGGAAAAACTAGGACTTTTTTTTACTTAATCTTCACTAAATTCCTGACCTGATGAATAAATGTAGTATTTTAAAAAACCTAATTCAGACATCAGCAAACATTTTCTAAAAAGAGCCATATGATAAATATTTTAGGTTTTGTGAGCCAAATGTTTTTTTTCTGTCTTATGGTCTATTATTATTAGTCTTTAATTTTTAGAATTGATTTAGATTTATAGAAAAATTGAGCAGATGGTAGAGAATTCCCTTATACCTTCTGCACAGTTTTTCCTATTATCATCTTACATTAATATAGTTCATTTTTTACAATTAATAAACCAATAATGACACAGTATCATGAACTGCAGTTCATAGTTAATTTATATATTTTCTAATCATTCCCTAATATCCTTTTTTCTTCTATGATCCTACCGAGGATACCACATCATATTTACTTGTCCCATCTTATTAGGCTCCTCTTCTCTGTAAGAGTTCCTCAGACATTCCTTGTTTTCATGACTTCATAAGCTTTGAGGTATTTTGAAATATGCCCTGCTACTGGACTTGGTCTAATACTTTTCTCATTATTAAACTAGCGATAAGAGTTTGGAGATGGAAGATCACAGAGGTAAGCTGCTATTTTCATCACATCATATCAAGAGTAAACACTGTCAACATGATTTATGTTTGTTGATGTTGACCTTGATCACCAAACTGAGATAGTGTTTGTTAGCTTTCTACACTGTGAAGTTCCTCTTTTTTCCCATTTCCATATAGTCCTCTTAAGAGGGAAGTCAATATATATGACTCACACTTAAGGAAATAGGGAGTTATGCTTCCTCTCTTTTATTTTTAGAATATTTAAAAGTGCAAAAAAAGCATTCTTTATTCATAGATAGAACATAAACAAACAATCGGCTGAGTTTGGTCTGAAGGTCATAGTTTGCGGACTGCTGATTGAATTTGTTGATTTTTTTTTCTATTATAAATGACATGTACAGAATGTAATAATGGTATGTTATAAAATATATTTCTATGAGTCTTTTATTATTGCACAATTGCATTTAGGTTTAGAATATATTTGAACTTATATTCTAATGTTTATTTTTCTAATTTAGAGTTTAATACATGCTCAATATGCTATAGGTATAATAATATAAAACAGAAAGTTACAATTATATGTATTTTCCAGATTGCTAAACAAATATTCCAACAATATATATTAAAACATTCATTTTTTTGATGGACAGAAGGTTTGAAATAAATTCTTGATTCACAAAAAGGATTCTTATCCTTGTTTTTGATTCAGCTCACATTACTTGCACTTTATAATTAGTTCAATAGAAAGATGCAAAAATGCACATATTGTTCACAAATAAGATACAAAGTTGAAAATCAGCATTATTTCATACAGAACAGAAAAGTTCCCCAAGCAGAAAATAAGTGTAAGATTCTAAATGTCAACAATTACTAGTTATAAGTATTCTAAATTTTTTAAAATGCATAATATCCATGCATTTTTTGCTATCAGTTGTTTGAAGATCTCTCTCTCTCTCTCTCTCTCTCTCTCTCTCTCTCTCTCTCTCTCTCTCTATCTATATAACTGTATCAGTACTTGCAATTAAAATACTAATCAGAGCATGATTTTGCAAGTCTCCAACTTATAGCCTTACTAGAAATAGAAAGCTTTTTTATAGATAAATTTTATTTATTTAGGTGCTGTTTGAGGTTGTAAGAAAAAAATTCAAAGTGGTGTGGCAATTTAAAATCTTTCATGATAAAACAAATATAAGAATATTTATTAAGCTATAAGATTTGAAGCAAAAATACATGAAACGATCCATGGTGAGAAAAATACATGTTTTTTCTATTTATATCTGTTATACTTTTAATCTTTCTATTAGTTTTTGTAAGTGTAAATATTCCTAATAATTTTATTTTAAAAGTTTTTCATTTAGAAATCTGATCTCTAGATGTTTAATTTGAAATATGACAAAAAAATCTCCTGATCAATTTCATTTCAAAACATCTTCTAAATTGTTTTATCCCAGGAAAACTTGGTGGCAAAGAGTTCTTATAGTGATTGTCTGAAATTATCTTCAAAAGTACAAATGCAATCACTCTGTACATTCTCAAATTACTTATAACTTTATAGTGAAAACAAAGATATTTATTCATTTATGAATTGTAGTGCTGTATGCGTGTGTGTCTGTATGTGTGTCTCTGTAAAATATATTGAAATATATTGACTCTCTGCCCTAACTTTCACCTGCCATTGCCTTCAACTTATCACTTATCAACTTATCACTGTATTACTCACACTAGTGATAACTTGTACAACTATTGCAAGTATTTCAATAATAAGTGGACAGAAGACACAAAATGATGAAGAGTGACAAAAAACAGATAGACTACTGATGAGAACTGGTTTAATACCAATTTGAATTTTCAAATAAGTTGAGAAAACTATGTCGTGCTTTAAATTTAACACATCATTTAAAATTATTTATTTTTATTAATAGGTTTGGAAAATGAATGTTACATTAGTCAGCAAAACAAACTTTTTTTTAAAAAAATTAAGGTATTAAAATCCAAAGCCAATATTCTTTTTTATTTATTTGCTGAATCAAATATATAATTATTTTACTATGTGAGATATTTTTCTGTTCCTGAGCCAGTGTCACACTATTTTAAGTAGTTGAAGTAGTAATATAGTTAATTGATAGTGGTATAGCTATCCCTTCTCATATTATTTTACATAAATGTTTTTAAATATTGAAATATTAAATTTATATTTTTATAAAATTATCACACAAATAATTACAATATTACCATGGTGGTAAAACTTTGGAGGTAAAGTAGAATTGTGAGAGTGATGTAAAAGCTTATTTCTAATTTCAATTGGAAGATGATATTTAACCTGAAACCTAAAAGATGAATAACAAATATATATTGATTTTTGTATTTTTACTGTGTAAGTGAGCATTTAGTGAATCTTCTTTCTAGGTGTAACAGCTTTGCAATTGATTCTTTTAAGTTTTAAAGGTAGGCAATAATATCAACTACTGATAATGGAAATTTTCATCTCTTTCAATATGAATTAGTGCAACTTCCAAGAAATAATTAAATCATATCAGTAATAGTGAGCATCAACCTCTTATTATTGCCTATAACTAGACTAAGACATGTTGTCTCTCCATTGGAGTGTTGCATCTTGCATTACTACACTTAATGCTAAGAGTATATTCTGACCCTGCATCATCTAAATCTGTTAGTTTAAAGGTTAGCACCATGTACAATAAACATTTGAATAAAAGTTTGAATTTAGAATTCTATAAGTATAAGTAATAACTTTGTGTTCATTATTTAAAGAAAAATGATTACATATTTTTCTTGTTTTTCTATTCCTAGGTAAGTTGAACATGCTATTCAAATTGCATTAAGTATACCTGAAGCAAACTTTTTTCCTATTGTATACTCTGCACAAAATTCTAACAACTAAATGGTTGTAAGGTGGTCATGACAAACTTGCACCCTATCCTCTATCCATAGAAGTCTTATCCTTAAATATTCTTGAGTTGTTTTCATGCTATATTTTTAACTTTATGAACATATTTTTATGTGATTTGGGGTTCTTATTTAAAACTTCTAATTCAGAATATAAATATTTCCTGTTTTAGAAATTATATAGGCTATAGATTTACTAAAGAGTGCAGCATGTACAGAACATTTATGTTATTATGAACAATGTGAAATTGAATATTATTTGTGATTTATTATACACATTAATCATTTATAAATCTATTTTATAGTTTTAGAACAGGCCTTCATAGTATCATATAGTTTATAAGAAATTATGTACACAATATTCTTAACTATTCTTAATCACATTCAGCTAGGTAACCTTGTCTGTTACCAATTTCTCCAGTAACTATTTACTCACACTGACTTCATTTTAGACACCTCAGAAATGTACATACTTATTGTGTTTGCATTATTTTATGGATGATAGAATGCAATAAACATAATCCTTCAATTACTCTTCTAATTCAAATAATTGCACAGCATTAAGAATCATAAATATAAAATCTCTGTTTTTGTTATTAAAGCAAACATAATTACATAGTAATAGAGTGAGATAGAGTGACTTATATTGAATCTGTGATCCAGTCCATTTTGATTTGCTATAACAGCAGTGTAATTGCATGTGATTAAATATGTCAAGAAAAAATTGTAAGGAATTTAATTTAAATTGATAAAAAAAATACCTCCCTCTTTGAAGAAATTTATGGTCATTAACAATGCTAAATCTCTTATTATTAGCACATTAAGTAACATTTTATAAAACATAATGCTTGAATCATTGAATAAAGAAATGATGCATTAATTTTTCTGACTACTTCAGGTAGAATATTTTTTAAATAGTTTAGTAAAATAAAATATTATTTTTTATTTTCTTTTATATTTCATTGGTTAATAAAATTGTATAGATTTCAAGTGTATAATTCTACAATACATCATTTGTATATCGTATAGTGTGTTCAGTACCCAAAGTCAACTCTCCTTCTGTCACCATAAATTTGATCCACTTTACCATTTTACTCACCTCTTTTCCCTCTGGTAACCACAAAATTGTTGTCTATGAGTTTATGTTTGCTTGTTTTTCATTGGTTATACCCTTTTAACTTAAAACACTATTCATCTTCTTTACACGTTTATATTATAGTCACATACACAATTTTCAATTTTCCCATAAATTAAGAATACTAATGAAAAGATACATCAAATCTATTTACACTTACTTATAAATATTATTTACAGCACAATTTGACTCGTAACTTCTTACCCAATGGAGGATGAGAGCTAAATTATTTAGTGGACACTTCTAGAATGTTTTCACATGAGCCCCTGAGAGGTTCCTTTGCAAGCTTGAGTCCTTATAACTGAAAGCAGTAACTATTCCAGTAGTGCTCTCTTGGGTTGCCTGACTAATGGCCTGTTTCATTTTGCCAAGTCCCCACTTCTGATACATGTAATTGCTCCCTTAAATAAAATTTGGAATTCAAGCCTTATTTCGGAAGAAACTCTAGCTAAAATACATAGAGAAAAAAACAAAACTAAACTAAACTAAATATCTTAATGAATTTGTTATAGTTAAGAATATTCAACAGATACAATTCAGAAAATATATGCTTGACCCTTCTTTTTAGAAATTGATATATAATATTAATTAAGATTAGAGTATGGTTAGTAGCATCAAATAATGTAGCTGATATTTTTATCTATATACACATTTATATGTCTCTAAATAGAAAATATATGGGAAAAGAAAAAAGACTATTTGCATTCATAGGTAAAAAAATTAAAATGAAGGTAATAAAAGAAGGAGAGAGAAAAACAGGAAGTAAGGAAAAAGGAAGAAAGAAAGGAAGGAAGGAAAGAAGAAAAATTAAAGAAATGAGGAAGGGAAGGAGAAAGGGAAGAAGTGTGTGTGTGTGTGTGTGTGTGTGTGTGTGTGTGTGTGTAGAGACAGGCAGAGACAGGAGTCAGAAAAGTTACAAATAGAATTCAGTTTCAGATTAGGACTTGCTGAAATGTTATGATCAATAAGTACATCAATCTGTTGTCAAAAAAGAATAAAACTGAAGAAAGTGTTCATCATAAATAAATGTATAATATGTAGTTTATCAATATGTTACAATAATCATAAAAAGTTTGATACTATTCATTTACTTTATAGAAGAAATATGAATTGTAGAATGTCTACCATATAGAGTTTTTTAGTAGTTATATCTATATTGCTGAACAGTTGTATGCCTCCTCTTAATCTACAAAAAATATATATTATTTATGTAAGTTATTATATATCTGGTTTGTGAAATATTTTTACTTATTACACTCATAAGTATAAAGAATTTTATATTAATATGGCAGTGTGAAAAATATATTTATAAAATAAAAATATAAACAGACTTCAGGAAAAATATAGAGATACTTTTTTGTGTTATGGCAATAGATTTATTTTCAAGTAGCTATCTTTCAATATTTCCCATATTAGAGTGGTGTTTTATATTAATTTATATTACACTACTTTTAATAAAATAAAACATTAGGTAGAGCTGACGGTGTTTAAAGAGAATGGATAACAACTATCATTTGTCAGATCTGTACTCATCCTTATATGTAGTTCACATTCTTAAATTAGTTCAGAATTCCAATTAGTTCATAATTCCTGTTTAATTTAGCATGGTTTGGTGGGGGCAGATGTCAATACTAGTACTCACAAAGTGATTATCTATGTACATGTTTTGGAAGAAGGGACCGACTTCAGAGTAATAGAACATGATCATGAATCACTGATCTACCTTTCAAATATGTGTCTTTTCAGCCAATCAAACATGTACTTGTCAGATAATCTATATTATGCTGAGGAAAAACTCATCCCAAAACTCAGAGGAGTAGGTGCTCATTTCCCTCCCAAACCACATGTCCAATGTAAGAACTATGAGCTATGATTGAAAGGCTTCTTTATTTCATGAAGTCACCCAAAGACTCAGGCAGATTCGTGTTTGATACCTGCATCTCAATAATGCGACCTCAGAATGTACTTTGTCAGGGGGACAATAAAGCTTTAGAGTAGCATTCAAAAACTTTGCCTCATATTTCACTGGCCTTAATTGTCATACAACAGTTTTGCACTCAAATGCAAAAGGACTGGCTAATGTAGAGTGTCAAATAAATTATTTGATAAATATATTTTATTCATGTTTTGTTGCCCCCTTTGTTTATATATTTGTACATTATTTAAACATAACATACATAGTCATTTATCCTCAAAAGAAACAAAAAACCCATTTAGTCACTGTAAGCAGCTCAAATTCCAGAATGTCTGTATACTTTGTACTAATTTCAACAACAGGTCTGACTGTGGCCCCTAATATGAAAAACTATGAACTAATGACAAATTGTCTTACTTTCACTAACTTCCAATATTCCAATTTATCTAATGATAAAATAATGTCTGCACAAAATTTTCCTTGTCAGAAAGGGAAGCATGGAAGACTCTCAATAGTCAGAGGACTGTAGGATTCTGAACTCCTACGGAATAGGCACTGGGAGCAGGCCCTACAATCAATAGTGTTGATAAAAATTCATTGATTAGATCCAGATATTGCTGTATAGGATTTGTTCTATGATACATTGTTTTCTATGGTCCTGGTCCTGCACTCAGGGAAATTCTTCTTTTTCTTTATTTTTCTTGGCTTCCCTTAAGGAAATGTGCCTATGCTGGACTCGTCCAATTAAAAAAATTGTGGGAAGAAGCAAAAGTCTAAAATAGTAACAGCATTTTTTAAAATCATTATTTCAGGTTTATATTTGCTTTGCAAATATAACTCTCTCAAAGGAGAGTAAAATTTTTATCTACTTGATATTGGCCTATTGCATAGCTAATCTTCATACCTATTGTTTATATTAAGACATAATTTTTATATCTGATATATATCATATATAATATATATAATGCATAATATAATGTGTATATATGTATATAATCTTCACTTTTCAACTGTCTTTAAATTTGAATCTGATAAACTGAAATTTGGGCTTTTGGTAAAAAGTTGTAGCCTGATTGTCTCTAAATCAATTTATTCAATTTTAAGGTTTAACTGTCCTTCATATCCTTAATTTCATCTTTTCCTTTAGGCATTTGGATCCTCAGAGAATTTTTGAAATAAATGGGAATGCTACACTCTTATTTTTATCTTTGCCAAAATGCTGAGTTTTGATAAGGTGCTGCCTCTCAAAATCTTTATCATTTATCTCCTACTGTTTGAGTGTATTCATAGCATCAAGGCCCAAAGTTCCAGAATGTTTTTAGTTCCTTTCATTTTTGCTTTGCAAAAATCAAATTATTTCCTTATCTTATCTCTTTCTAGTAATACCTGATAAAATTCAGTCAATAACAACCAAAACACTAATGTTCTGTTTTCGACCTCTTCCCTTAGAGCTACAAAATAATTGGACATGCAATCAGCCTCACAAGAATTTTCACAGACTTGGTATTATCAAATATTTTGCTCTGACTTAATGGTGAAATCTTTTCAGCCTCTATTAATTATTTCCACCACTCCCAACTGATAAGCTTGTGTCACACATTTCCAGTTTGTTGAGATGGCACTCTACTCCTGAAACCAATGTTTGTATTAGTCAGGCAATGCCAGATCATACTGCAGTATTAAAGAAACTCAAAATATTAGTGGTTTAAAATAAATATATATTTTGTTCATTCTCTATGTCCAACTCATGTCAGTGGTTAAATTGTTTTCAAGGTCTAAGGCTGTATGAAATGCCATGAAGTGATAATTCTACCATGTCACTGAAAGCATCAGCTACAACACTGGCAAAGAAAGACTCCCAGTAGGTCATACACTGACTTTCAAGTTTTATTGGTCACTACTTGTGAAATGATATAAAAGAGGACCTTAATATTCCACTCAGACAATCTCAGACAGGCTTCTTCCTACCTCTAGCCCAATGACCTTCCATTTCTTAGAGCATTTATTTTAGGAAACATAATTGTAAATTCTTTGTTTGTATCTCTGAAATGTAAATCTTTTAAAAATACTCTTATAATCTAGAATTATCTTTCTCAAGGACCTGGAAGCTATTCCTTTGAAACACAATGCTCACAGACAGTAATGATGACCCTATCTCCCACTTTATGTGGGAAGTGAGAAGGTGAGGCAAGGGGGTTTAAGAGACTAATTACTTGACAGTCTTGCTCCAAGTCATAAAACTGCCTCTTGTTATGACAATAAGGGGAAGTTTACTTTTCTTTAGGGTCAAGCCAATTACCAGACACACATGGCTTAAAATTCTTTCATTCTGGCTCTTAAAAATACTCCAGAGAGAGAGAGTAAGTGTAAGTTTACAGAGTCTTCATTTATGGAAGCTAAACCCAGTAAAAAAATGGCAATCTCAAAAAACAAACAAGCAACAAATATACATACACAATTCAAAAACACCAAGCTATTTAGATTGGCCTTTGGAATAACTTAAATGGCTTTTTTTTCCCCAAAATTCTGTGCTTCTTTATTTTCACCATCCCACATTACCATACCACTTTCCTCTGCACATATCTTCAGTTACTTCTACACCACCATAGAAAGTTTTTAAAATCTCTGGCTCCTTTGACTCCATGAATGGTTCAACTCTTTTGTCTATTGTGTATTCTATTTCAGACAACCATGAGTATATTAACAACTTGGGCCCAGAGCCAAGTTAAACATGCTTAAACAAAAAAGATGGCCAGTTGACTAAAAGAAATTAAGTGCTAGAGGTGCATTATCATCAATATATTTGATTCTGTAACTCAGCAATACTCTGTGTTTTGTAGCATCATCATCTTAAGGCTTGTTCTCCTTCACAGGATGGCTCAATCACGCTGTATACTCACTCAGTCAGTACCATGGAGAGGCAAAACTATGATAAAATTTAATTACAATACAAAAAAAAAATGTCTTTTTCTCCTAGATGACTTCTGCTAATATTTTCTTATATCCTCATAACTAATTTAATCATCGCTCATTTTTTTGTAGCCATTGATCTCAAGAAATCATTGTGCTAAATAAATTATGCCTTTACCTATGTTTTGCTTAGATATCTTCCCCTAGAATACATCAGTATTTTAGTAGTTTCCTAAAGAAGGGGAACAAATGTTGATTTACCTGATTACAAATTACTTATTTAATCGGAAATAATGAATTCAAATTGCAGGCAGTCTAACACTTAAACATTTTAGAGTTTCCTTTTCATCTCAAACTTCAATTCCTCAACCACCTTTTTCTTTCATGCTCAAGAAATCTGTATCTTTGCTTTTGCACACCCATTTACTCATTCATTCAATATGTGCTAAACTGTTTCCTTTTAATTATTCCAATTCTCAGTTCTAGCTATTTTTAATAAAATTATATTTATCCATAATTAAAATTGTATACTTATTCTAACAAAAGTAGAAGATACTTTGTTCATTTCTTTCAACCTACAGATTGTAATTTTTTTAAAAAGTATGAAACCAAGGCAAATTTTCTAATTATAAATCTTAACAGTTTGAATAACACTAATTTCTTTGTTTTCTTTGATGTCATTTTATAAAATGAAAATTTATCATTACCAACCCAACGCATTCTTTATAAGTTTCAATCCCTTCTTTGTGAAAAATTTACTTATGTGTTTTTTTGTTAGCACCTTCTAATTGTAAAATCTACAATTTTTGTCTGCATACAACATCTTTATTATACTGATAGTCTTGAAAATTAGCAGAAGCAAATTGGTAATACTAGGTAATTTCTTTTTCTCATAAATCTGAAGATAATCTTTTATTGACTTCTCTTTTTCCCATGTGCTGTTGAGATCTATTATGACCTAACTAACATTCTTTCTATTCCAGGTAATCTCTGTTTTTTTCTGGTTGTTGAGAATTCTTCTTTGTTTCTGGTGTTATCAAATATGGTATCTTTATGTGTGAATTTAGTAAAATTTGCTTTTTGAGCATGGTAGAAAATCTTTATTCATTACTTCCTCAAATTCCTAGTATGACAATATTTTCTGGCTTTCATATGTGCCTAGTATCATATCAGATCTAGCATTTTTCCTAGGATTTTTTTGACAAAATATATTATTAATAATAATTTTAAAATAAAATATTTAATTTGTTTGAACCCCCCAATTTCTTTTTCTATATTCTACCGATGTCTAATCTATTAGTTTGTGAAATACATAGGTAGTGAATATATTACTGACATAGTTAAAAAGTTAAATCTGAAAGTTATTACCACAAACCAATCTCTCCTTTTTATATCTTTTTATGATGTAAGTAACTAAAATCTCCCTTTCAAAAAGTGTGTGTAGGTTGTTCTTTGATAAAAATAAATTCACTTGGACAGAAAAGGCATCAAACTCATCCCTTCACAATTTTGATCTCAGGAGGTAATGGAAGAAACAATCAATGCCACTGTCTCCACTGGCCATATGATGAAAGAACTAGTTTTGAAATGGACATTGCCTAAGTCTTGAGGTGTGAGAAGCCACTAAAACTGCCACTTAGAATCAAAAATTGAATATTTTTGCTGTAAATGTAAGAAAATAGATGAACATTTCTATAGCAAAGTATATAAAGAGCAAATAGAATATCCCTTAGAAAGTGTGTATACCTACCATTCATTCAAACCTTGCTACTCAAAATGTGGTTCATAGACCAGAACATGGGTATTACCTAGAATTTGATGAAAATGAAAGTTGCTAAGTGATGCATATGTTGCTGATCTTTCAAACATAATTTGAGTAGCAAAAATTTAGTGTGTGATATAAGTCAAGCATTCTTTTTATTAAGTAAATGTGTTATTTTATTGCTACTTAATACTTTTCTTTTGCAATGAATACTTTCAGCAGCAATGACCTAAAATAAATGAAACACATTTTAATGAAAAGATAAGTACTGCATATTCATTTCATCAAAAAAGTTGATTCTGAATTGCTGACTTGGACAAAAATCTGTTAACCTTTATGATTCATCTACCAATGAGACTACAATGATAGCTGCAGAAGTCACAAATGTAATGAGAAGTCTTTATCATCTGTAAATTTACATGTTATTTAATGGAGAGAGAGCCCCTAATATATAATTAACACAGAGAACTTTAGAATATGAATTTAAATAGCACTTTGGGAAGCATAACTTCATTTATATCAGAAAACTGTTCCTCAAAACAAAATTCTGCAGAGTAGGTGTTAATCCATGTTGTGGGAGAGTTTCTGAGTTTTCTTTTAAATCATTATTTGCTTTTCTATACTGTTTATTTCATTTTTAATGTATCTAATATACATTTAGATTATGTCTTTGATATTTGGATTGATTTTCAAACACTGTTTAAATAAGTAGTCCCTATGAATATATCTCATGAAGTTATTCTCATCATTTTACTCTCTGTTAATGATAATGTTGATGTTTGCAATAAAATATTAACAATTAAATATAAAATATTTTTTTCTTACTGAGACTTATTATTAGTACTTTTAATAATTGTTGTATTTATTCCTGCAAGAAATTATTATTAAATTATATATTCCCTAGAATTATTGCTTCATAAGATGTGTTGTATTGTTCACTGCATCTCAAAGTGGGTCCTTTTCTCTAGTCCAGAACTTAGGCCTGATAACACTCAGTAAATATTTATTAAATGAATAGAAGGATGGATGAATAAATGAATAAAGATGATGCTTTGAAGACAAATGCTTTATTTAATTCATCTATTAATAATACCGGGGAAAAAATTCAAATTATTTTTAAGCTATTCATTTTCTTATTGATATGATCTAGCCTAGAGCAGTTCAAGCATTCATGCATAAAATATGCATTTTAAGATTTCTAAATCTGTTATATAACTTTTGTTTGTTTGATTTTTGATTATATGTCTGTTCAAGAATAAAGCAAAATAGTTTACAAAGTTAGTCTTCAGTGTTTTAGGGTGATTTAATTTCTTTTATATTTATTTACAAATGTGAATATTATTGAAAAAGTAAACTCTTTCATTCATTTGTTCATTAATTCAGATATTCAAAATTTTCATTACAGTGTGCAAATGTACAACTTTGAAAAGATAGAAAAATACTTGCTCAAAATAAGCTTATTTTTGAGACAAAGAAGAATAAAATAATTTTCAGTATTGATAAGTTCCTTAAAATACTGTTTCTAAATAGAGAATAAATAAACTATAATTTAAGGTGATTACAAAAAATATCTTCTTGAATTTAGGGATATTTGGCCTAGATTGAAAGAATGAGAAGAAAAAATTCAATCACAAAAAGAAGGCAAAACAGAGAGAGCAGCAAGCACAAAATTCTTAAACAGGCAAAAGAAACATTTGGAATATTTGAAAAATAGAAAAATGCTTAGTGTGTCTTTTTGTTTGGAAAATGAATTATTGGAGGAGTGCATGAATTTGAGAGAAAGGTTAGGATGCTATTGCAATTGTCCAGTCAAAGAAAAATGGTGTCTGGCTATGAATTGGAGCTGAGTTATTGGTGATACTTAATGAGATTTGATATATATTTCAATAACATATCAAACAGGGTCATCTGGGAAATGTAATGGAAAAAGAAACAAAGTTTAGGAATCAAATATAACTTCAAGATTTTTAATAAGTGTAAAATTAATAAGTGTAAAATTACACTTATTTTTAATAAGTGTAAAATTTCTTTTGATGGAAAAGATGTATGGCTCCATAAAAGACTTTTTTTCCTTTCTTTTCTCTTTTTCTGCTTTTCTGTCTCTTTCTCATTCTTCTCTTAATATCTGGGAGCTCATAAATGGTAAGTCTGTGCTTAATGGAGATCAAAATTTTAAGTTTCTAGAGTGCTACAGTAAGTATATTAAAAATTGGGATACATCTTCCTTGTGTGGATTAGTCTTTCATCACTACAGCGATTATTTTTTTTTTCCACAAAAATCTTGGAATGAATATAGGTAAATTAGTAAATTTGGTCTAGAAGATGAAATACCCTTCATACATCTGTAAAGATTTCCTTGAAGTATTACTTTGGAACACATTAAAAAAATATACTGAGAACTACTTTTGGCTTGTCACATTGAGCTTTATTTTTATTTTCACTTGTCATATATTAGCATTCACATTCTAAATTTTTTGACTTATCTACATGATTTTCTCTTATCAGATGACCTAGATCAGAAAATAAATAATTTCTCAGACATGAGAAATAGCATTTCCATTGTGCAGGCTAGAAAATTACTGCTTGGCTATCGCCCATAGGAACATAGGCAATCACCCATGGGAACATAACATTCTAACAATAAGCTTTCTGCTTCTGTACCCCAGCTTGCACAACCGACCTGTAGGTTGACAGTTAGTAAATAGAAAAAATATATACTTTTGTGTTTGGACAGAATGAAGACTGGGGTTTAGGACTTAAAAACCCTGTACCTTTACATTTCGAGGCTGCTTAATTTGGGGTCTGTGTACCCCTGGTAGACCCAGCTGGCTGAATAAAGAGTGTGTTTCCTATAACTCACTGATTTCTGGTCACCTGTGTGGCTATCGGGGCGCTGGCAGCTACAACACCATAATTGTATTTTAATCTATGATATCCAGCCTTGAGATATACTAATTTTAAATTAAGAAGTTCATGTTGATATTTCTTTATTGATTTTTTTTTGTTTGGGCACTCTATCCATAGCTGTCAGTGGGGTATTTAGGTCTCTTACTATAATTGTATTTTTGTCAGTTTCTTTCTTTAGTTCTGTTAGTAGTTGCTTAAGATATTTTAGTGCTCTCTGGCTGTGAGCATATATATTGATAAGTGTTATATATTCTTGATGTATTGTATTCTTTATGATTCCAAAGTGCCCTTCGATAGATGATTGGATGGAAAAGATGTGGTATATGTACAATGGAACATTACTCAGCTGTAAGAAAGGATGAAATACTGCCATTTGCAACAACATGGATGAATTTTGAAATTATTATGCTAATCAAAATAAGTCAAACAGAAAAATTGAGAACCAAATGACTCTTCTCATATGTGAGATATAAAACTGAAAGCAACAAATGAATAAGACAAACAAACAGAGACTCATGGACACAGATAACAGTTTAGTGGGTACCAGAGGAAAGGAAAAAGGGAGGAGGTAGATAAAGGTACAGGAGTTAAATATATGGTGGTAGAAGAAAATTTAACTCTGGTTGGTAAATACATAATGCAATATACATAGGGTATATTATTGAATTATACACTTAAAGCTTATATAATTTTATTAATTAATGTTATCCCAATAAATTTAATTTTTAAAAATGTTAAGAAAAAGTTTAGATATGTATAAAAACATAAATTAAATTTTAAAAGGCATACATTATGCATATAATCTAAAACATAACCTTCTACTAATTAAATTATTTTCAATAAGAAAAATAATCTATTAACTTTTTATATTTCCATTTATTTCTTCTGAGAGCTCTACAAGCTCTCCAATAATGTATATTATTATATACATTA
The DNA here is from genome assembly GCA_004027375.1 of Macroglossus sobrinus. Classification (NCBI taxonomy): domain Eukaryota; kingdom Metazoa; phylum Chordata; class Mammalia; order Chiroptera; family Pteropodidae; genus Macroglossus; species Macroglossus sobrinus. The sequence goes on from PVKZ01002184.1 coordinate 203,005, forward strand.
TAATAATAATGTATTTTTTTCAGATCAGATTTGGTATGTTTTAAAACTTTATTTTGAAATGCATTTCTTAAAAAGTACATAATTTAGGCTTTATATCTAGGAAGAATAATATTGGAATACATAATAATCGATTGATTTTCCTTCTCAAAAAACATGAAGTAGAAATTTTTTTCTATGTGTATTATAAATGATATAGTGATGTGAACATAAGGGGAAAGTTTCAGAAAACATTCATGTAATAATTGCTAAGAAAAATTTTTTTAAGTTAACCTTATTTTAATATTAATATTTTAAGAAACTCAGAAATTAATACCACTTTTACTGAACTTTCACTGAATTATAATTTCTTGGTCTGCTTCAGGTCTTACTAGCTTCCTCTTTCAGTTCTTGGATTTATATTTAATTTAATTATTTTCATTTTTTTAAATCAGTTTGTGTGTTCAAACCTGTCCCATCTATACAATTTTTACCATGTAAAATTTAGTGTCATTATTTTTAATATCTTCTACTTGTCATTTTAATTCTTTTCTAAGATAAATTTTAAAGATTTAAAATAATCTATTTAGTCTATTTTTTTTCAATTGGTAAAATATATTTTCAGTGTTTTCTTTTTAATTTATTTGTTGATTGATTGGTGGACAAATCTAGTATCACTGTTAGACTACATTTGTGAAAGACAGTGAACGGTCTGAAATTTTACCTGACTTTCAAGGTGAAAAGTTAGCCTGACAAACTTTCATGGATTTTGTCAAAAACACGTCTTGGGTCAAAGGCAAAAGGAATCTTATGGTAAAGCAGGGAGTATGAGAAGTATATGTTTGCATTCCTCATGCAACCAAGTCCCAAAGAGGTCACACAGATGAGAGAGGATAAATGTTTGCCTCTACAATGGGTTATAGCCCACTGCACAGTATATATATATGTATATATTACATATATATACTGCATATATAATCTATCGTGTATTTAATATTATATATACTTTTAGTTTATATAATATATATTTTTTTTTGCTTGACTAGAACTCTAAAATTTATTTCACATTTCTAACACCATAAAAAAAAATCCCTATAAGCATTACCTGATTTTTTTTACCAGAAATACAATTTTGGTAATAAATATCTGATAACCTTATATAAACACGTAATAAAATATACTATACATGTATAACTTTAATACAATAAAAATACTCTTTTGGGGTATTTTATATAAGTTGTTTTTACATTATTAACAAAACTAGCAACATAATTTCACAAGATTAAACTATCTAGTGTCCATATTTTTTCCTCCTGTAACTTTATTCTCAAAATATTAGTACTGATTTAGATATTTTTAATTCTTCATGTTTCAAAATTTTTTTCTTTATTTATAGCCAATTTTTCTCTAGATAATGTTTCTACCTCTAGGAATAAAATATTTTAGATTAATTAAAAGAATTTCCACACCACTTTATCTGCCAATCTTGCTGATTTCATTTCTATGTAGTTGAGAGAGCACACCACAGGTTTGGGAGTATTAAATGACTTTAATACGCTAAAATAATTTTTCTCTCAAATAGGCAAAACTACAGAAGAGAAAAGAATTATCATGAAGATAACTGTCGTGTCTGTTTGATATAAAAAATGACTGTAGACACTGAATCATAAAATAAAATATTTACCTTTCCTTACTCACCATTAAGAAATTTTGACTTTAAACACACTTCTTATTCTTGACTAAGCAAACTTTTTTATGGTACAAACTTATTTAATAGCTGTAAGCATTTCTAATTTCTAACTATTGTACTTTCACTTAAAGCAAAGAAAATGTCTAAAGATTGATAGATTTATTTTAACATATTTTATCACTACTATCTATTCTGAATATGCTCTTTAAATTAAACTATTTATGTGGATATAAAATTGAAGCAACATATGTTTAAATATTGTTTCCCCGATAAATGCCTTAGATAAAAGAAATCCAGTCAATTGCAAATTGGTTCATTACTGGGTAGATGCAAGTCCTCTTAGGATTCTATATCATTTGGTCATTTGAAGGTAATTACAAAACTAATTTCTGCAATACAAATTGTAGCTTTGTTAAACTAGTCTCTAGGCAGCCACAGTGGTGATGCTAGATAAGCAACATTTTCTCAAATTCCTCCAATACTACTATGTTCCTCTCAATTTTGCTGATTTCATGTGTTTCCTGCCAGCTTAAACTTTTCATATTTTTAAAATATGACTCAATGCTGAAATGAAATCTTTCACAGAAAAAAATCAACAAGGTCTTCTTTGAAAAGGGTAAAAAAAATGAAATTTGTGAAGTTGATAATAATAACCATCATAAATGTATACATTTATGAACATATAGTAAAATTACAATGAAAACTTACTTGCTATGTTTTGCTTGAATATAAACTAATGAGAAAATAAATATGTCAGTTTGATGGCTATTATTTTCAAACTCAAAGTAATACAAATATTATATATCTAAAATGGATTTAAATGTAGCTTCTAATGAAAGTTAATAGAAATAATAATTCAAATACTTCTAAGTATGGGTATTTTTTTCCATTTAAATTTATTTCTTTGTTGTTGCAGTAACAATGGTTTGTAACGTCATACAAGTTTCAGGTTTGGAACATTATAATTTATCTGTACATACTACATCGTGCTCACCACCAGAAGTCTAGTTTCTATCTGTCACCAGACCGTTGACCAATTTTGTCATTCCTGTACCACCCTTCACTTCTGGTACTGCTTATTTGTTGCCTGCTTCTATGAGTTTGTTCTTGTTTTGTTTTGTTTGTTTTTGTTTTATTTTAAATTCCACATATGAGTAAAATCACATGGTATTTGTCTTTTTAAGTGTTGTAAATTAGCATTTACATAAGGGTGACTAGTGTCACAATAAGTATATGAAAATTGTGAAATAAATAACAAGGACTAATTTAAAATAACATATTTTCAAGAATGCATGGTGGTTAGTATGCAATAAAAGTTGTGAGTTCACATAAATTAATACATAATTGGTTTATGCAACATTCATTTCATGTTGTGAACATAGGATAGTGTCACAATACATCATAGATATATTATGGTTTTATTTTATAATAGTAAAATAGTCTAAAGAGTAATGACATGCTGAGAACTTATTTTAAGTCTCAGATTATATTTTGTTGTAATTCACTTAAGATGGTTTTTGATAAAACAAAATACTGAGTTTTAAGCATGCTTTATTCTTCCTCCTTTCCACCATGTTTTTGAATTTGCTGTTTTCCTGTCCAAAAAACACCCCACATAACTAATGAAAACACATATAAGCATGCATGCTCATGCACACACATATACTCATGTACACATGCATGTACACATACACATGAATACTCAGATTACATGTATTAAAACATTGGGGAAATAAAACATATGAAACTCAAAAAAGAAAGCAGCCCCTGAGAAAGGAAAAGAAAATAAGATTGTTGAATGCTGACTTTCTGCATTTCAACAAAACAACCTATTAACACTGGATATTAGTTTACTTTATTACTTGAAAAGTATTTCTTTTGCTACTTTTATCTCCTTATCTCTGATGCATGTTGTTGTTGCTGCTGTGTAAATAATCTGCAATTTCCAAGTTGCTTTCAATTTTACTGTTTTTTATGTTGTTTAGTTCATCAATATGTTTACACAAAGATTTTTATGATACTGTTCAGCATATAGCAATTAACCTAATTTTCCATCTAATATTACTGTGGGCTTTCCATGGGTCAATGCTATTGTAAGTGAAAGGACATTTTGAACAAGCCAGACAAATTCCCTGATTATCACCAAGCCCATAGTCTAGAAGGAATAGCAGTGAATAAACCAACATATAATCTAAAATCTTAAGGATTTTTATTAAATTTAGAAAAACTTTAGATTATTGCTTAGAATGTTCATCATTCTAACATCAAGTTTTCTATTTCTGGACCGCCTATTAAATTCATTTTGAATCTTTTCATTTTATTATTCACATATTTACTGTATTTTTCGTATTTGTTTTCCTGCTCCATGAGCCTACTGTTTTTCTGACTCTCCTTTCTCTGCAAGCTTTTTTGCTTGGGCAAGGGAGAACAGGTAGAGGTAAAGATTTATTATTCAAATACGTGTCAAGATTGAGGTAGATATTATCACAACTTCTCCTTGGAAAAGTTAAAATGTATGTCGTTCTGAGACTGTACCATACTATCTTTGAATTCTCAGTGTACAGCAATGAGGCTTCATAGTGTGACATTGAAAATATTTAAATTTTAACTACCTCTTAACTCAAGAGTGGTTCTGTCTCATAAGTAGCAACTAGTTATATGTAAATTTAAATATAAAATAATCAAAATTAAATAAGGCAAAATATTACTTTCTTAGTCATACTGGTTATGTTAAATGTTTGATAGCCACATATAATTAGTAGTTATTACATTATTTGGCATCTCAAATATAAAATTTTTTCATCAGTGCAGAACATAGCGTTTCTCCAGAAGATGTGACATTTTGACATTATCTATTATATAAGTTCTCAAGATTAGATTGACATAGATAAAATTCATAATTCTCACAATTCCCTAAGCTATACAAAACTAATCAAATTAAGGGATATTGACACTGAACTAAAAAAATTAATAACCTACTAATAAGAATGCAATAGCCTTACAGACATTCCTAGCTAATTACAACATGTATTCGACAATCAGTCATTGGATTGATACCAGAAACATGGAAAGAAATGACCATGTTTAGATTGAGAAAATAGATTTGTCAAAATCAGTTTGATAATGTTTTTACAAATCTCTAAATAAATCCTACATTGTTGCCTAGTGGTAGCCCAAAGGAGGATATGATCAATTCTTTCCTGATAGGGAGGAAATAACACATAATGCTACCTAGAGTTAAGTCTGGAAAATAAAGTGCCTATTTGCCAGTTTTATTGAGGGGAACAAGGAAGGAGGGAAGATGTGCATTTAGAAGAAAGGAAGATACATAAACAAAATCCAAAGTATATAAAAAATTACAAGTGTAGAAAATTGAAAATATTTGAGTAAGGCAATGCAAAGTGTATGTGCCAAGCATATTAGAGTTGAGGCTGGAGAATAAGACAAAGGCACATTCACAGAGAGCCTTGGATTGCTCAATGGCCCATATTAGTTATTAATAAATTATTGTAAAAATTGCCACAACTACTTTAGCAGGAGCATGAATTTAATTAGTATAATAAATAGTAGTTTATATATTTCTGTCTTTTGATGTCACTCTGTATCCTTTAGTACTCTGTGGAGAAGCACCATATACCATTTTTATCTTCTGTTATTAATATGAAAAAAGGTATTACAGTAAAGTATATAACAATTGAACACCATGTCAAAGTGAATTTTAAGAATCATTAACCATTTCTCTTTAAAGTGGCTTCTGGGAATTAAATATCCTATGTTTAAAAATGATCTTACATAATCAAATATGCCCTTGATTTTTTTTTTAGTTTTATGTTAACCTTATTCTTCATGATTCCATTTCAAACAATGCTATATTTTTAACTTTATAATCATTCCTGATGTGAAAACAATTCTTTCTAGAGAATTATCATGTGTAAATTTAGTTTTCAAAAAAATACTTCATTTCTGGAGTTCATTTATTTATACTCTCGGAAGTTATTCAATATGTTAAAAACCAATTTAATAAATTAGTTTTCACAAAATTCATGGAAGCTATTATTCTCATTTAACATCGGAAGTGTGTCTCTTTGGGAATCATTGGGAGGTTAATTACAGCTGTGGTCAGTAAATTTGCACCATGATGATGAAGTAATTTACTATTCAAATAATAAAACAAAAAGAACAGATAAATATTTTATGGTTATGTATGCTGATCTCTGTAAAATTTATTATATTGCAAAGTGATTTGGATATTTTAATTTAAACAAATGTAATTGCCTCCTACAGTTCTATTTATAAGCTAGCATTCAGAAGAGGGGAATATTGTAAAATATTCTATGTCTAAACATAGATGATTTAGAGATATAGGCAGATTTTTAGATACAGGTATATGTCAATTAAAATACATTTATTGTTAGATATACATTTTAAGTTTTCTAGCATGTGGTATATAATTAATATATAAATATATGGGAACATTTTATGTTCTATGTGACAGAGCATTTTGCAATATCCAATGACTATTTTTTGTCTTAAAAATAAAATTTCCTAAATTTTCATGTTTAAAGATAAAAATTTTCAATTTTTAATTGTTCATGATAAGCCCCTGTGGTTTTGAAGTAGAATAAGAAAAAAGATATAAATATTTGACTTAAAGATGCAATATCTAAACAAAGTCTAAATTTTGTAAACCCCTTTAGATTTTTTGTCCTGTTGAGTTTTTCATGGTCTGAATTTTTGCTGATTAATACCTTGTGATATTTATTGTTCTTTCTCTTTTTGTACTTGAAAATAAATTGAAAGCTAGATCAAGAGACTTAGTGAGGTTCCATTTCAATTAGGTTGATAGGAGTGACACTGTACTTCCACTAGGAGGTACATTTCTGAATATCATTTCTTTTGTTGCATTGACCATTGATAATCATCACCTAGATCTATTAAGCCATTAGATGTTGCAAAATATTTATATTCCCTTTTATTTTCTCACTTCATCTATCTATAAAAGAAACATTCATTCATTAACCATTTGATTATTTTGATTTTCCTCAGTTAAGTGAGCTGTAGTATGTGTTCCCTAGGGTAGCACCTATGGGTCATGGCTGATGGCACACTGCGATACTAGCATCCCATAATATTAGTGTTGTTACCATATGACTAGACCCCATATTCTTTCGTCTCAACAATACTATTAGTTACTCTATATCTTATAGCAAATGTTGATCCAGATTAAACAAACTATAGTGGTTTGTATAATGATAAACTCTGATACAGAAATTGGGACCAGAAATGGATTATTGCAAGCAACAGACTCTCACCGAATTCTGAGGTATTTTCTGTTCTTGTGAGCTTGAAGGTTCTAAAGACCAAGCATGCATTAAAGGATGAGAATCTGGTAGGGTTTGGCATGGTGGGGCAAGAGAGTTTTAAAATTAATTTCTGCTTGTGCTTGCCTATCAAACATAAGATCTTAGATGATTGCGTAGCTTCTTCCAGAGAACATTATGAGAGACATAGAGAATATGAAGATTTAGTATGTATTGGCTATGTCTAAAAACTAGAGACATTAAACAAACATAGAAGTACAAAATCCCAAACATTTGATTCAAAATGTGGTCTGATCACTAGTAACTTTCTCTGACTGATCACAGATGCTGTTAGTTTCCAAAGGTCTGAGTTACCCAGAATTCAAAAGTTAGACTTTCAAGTTGTCAAATTATATCATTTAAATTCTTAGATTTGTCAGCTTTTAAAAATGAGAGCCAAGGCATTTCTTAAGAAAAGAGTGGTACCCTAAAGAATGAAATGAAAGCATATGGAGGAGTTAGATTAATCAAATGACTCCCATGCCTCAACTCTACCTCTCTCTCCTTGCAGATGCAGCACCTTCTCCCCACATGACAAGGCAATACTAGCCTCGCTTAATGATCCCATGGCAAACCTCGCAAAGGAAAGCACATCTTCTCATGCTCTAATTTCAAACTTCAGTCTCACAGATCCCCAAATCTATAATAAGACCCATATTCCAGAACATTCTATAGCAGTGGAGTTTCATATGAAATTTTGCATGATTTTACAAAATTGGAATGATGTTTTGGAACAGATTCTGATTGTTAGACCATGAAGGCTAGAATATAATTTTATATCAAGTGACTATAGCAATACGAATCATCTTGTTAGAACTGACAGTTTAATGTGTTTGTTCTTGCACCCAGAAGAGATTCTTTTTGCTTTTTTTATTTGGTTGTCTGAAACCAGAAATCTCAAAGCTTTTCCACAATAAATAAAGCTGAGATGCTAAGAAATTCTTAGCATGATGTTGAGAATAAATTTTTGAAAAGTTTGAAAAAAAATAATAGAGGTCATTTTTTATGTTGATTTATTCACTGACCTCTAACTTTTACCTAAGACTCTCGTGACATTCAGGAGATTGCCTGAATCTTTAAAAATACAGTAGAGTTTTTTTTTTTTAGACTAAAGGTAAATGAGCAATACTATAATTAAAATATTTTTATTTATTCTGTGCCTTGGCACTCAAGCTTTATTTCCATTTCTTTTGTTATTTTCCTTGAGCTGCAAAGAATTGAAGGCTAAAGTATGTTTTCTTTTTCCTCACAAGATTCCACTGGAGCTATGGTTTTGGATTTAATTTGTGTTTGCAAAAGATATACACTCAAGTCATAATTGTAAGTTAGAATTGAAAGAGAGGAAGCATATTCCATGTCTTGGAAGACAGCTTGCATTTAAAAAAAGAAAAAGGTAACCAGCTTAATAGCAACGTTTAATAGAGGTCTTGCAACTCATAATCTGGAAAACTAGAGTCCAGACAGTAGTGAGACAATCTCTGCCTTCAGATCCCCTTTCTGCTCCAGCCACGAAGTTGCAGTGTCTATGTAGTTACATGTCTAAGGTCGTATCATAACTGATTGAAATTATTGTAATTTCTGGTCCTGAAGTTTACAAACCAAGGACCTCCTTCTGCTGCCCTCCGAGTGACAACTATTTCTTATTACTAGGTCTTAGAGAAGGCATTTCACCTTTCTAAAGGGAAGATTACATATCTCTGGTATGCCTTTCCCATACTGTAATTGGTTGCATCAGTACCGAAAGTAATAATGTGAGTATGAGAAAAGTTATTTGTGAAATAGAAATGTCACATCCAATCAATGGTTAAGTTTAACTTCCAAGAAAAATAAGCAGCACACTGCAAAAATGAACAGTAGCTTTTGTACTGCATACCAAATGGTCCCACTCACTGTTTTTTGTTTTTTTGTTTTTTTTTTTTTAAAGAACACTTTCAAGACTGGTTTATCTGATAATGAGTCATGACTCTGTGATGAAGTAGCTTACTTACAAGACTGACAAATTCAAGAGTGTAGCAGCAATTCACCATGCCTATGGCAAATCATTGGCAAACCACATCATTGTATGTTGGGTGTAATACATTAAGCTCCACTCAGTGCTCTTTTCCATAATGTAAAATCTACTGAAATATATCTCTCTTGAGAAATAAGTAGCATTATCAGTGGCCCATATAAGTAGTTAGATTCTTTAACTTTAGAAATATCCATGTGAATAGCCAAACCAATCATAGCAAGCACAAAAGGTTTTTTGAGGGAATATCTGTAGAATAGAACCCGAAAAAATAATGCTGATCAGGATTTGTATTAGCTTTGTAGATCCACATTTGAGTTAATTATGAAAATAAAAACACCATGAAGGAACTTAATGCTAAATGAGGAATTGGTGTGGTACATTTCTAAGCCACCGATGAACAAAAATTAAATCTCTTTGTGAGCCTTTGCAAAGGCAGATGTTTGGAGAAGTATTAGCATATAATTTGTGGCCATGGACTGCTTGCAATTCTCAGATAAACTTGTTAAAATCTTTACCTATCAAAGGAGGCCTATAATGTATTTTATTTATCGTGTGAATATTGTCAGAATTTGAAGTTGTGCTTCTTTCAGAAGCAGTCAACACCCACATAAAATTAAAGCCCTGAATGACCATCTTTCTTTTTTGTTCTGAGTACTTTGATTCCTGGATATTTAGGCAATCAGATTATTTTTGAAGAGGCAGCTACCTAAGAATTGACTCCTTGGCATAACATTAATTGGTTGTGTCACACTTCCTATCATCCAATGATGATATAGGTTGATGGTTTTCTAACAATAACCTTTATAGCCTGGGTGGTCCACCTACCTTCTGATGTTTAGACTCTGAACATTAATATAACTTGTGAAGACCCCTCTGACTTGGCCAAGTTTTTAAGTACTTTTTAGTTTAGCAAGGAGAACCAATGGGAATAGTTCTAATATAAAAGGCCATATTCCTGCTCTGTACTTATCTCCACTTTCTGTTTCCAAAGTGACTCCAGTAAATGGCTCAGTAAGTTCACATTGCTTACACTGAAAATGACTAGATAAACACAAATATTGATTCTCTTTATCCTTCAGGATGATTACCTCTAGCCGCTCCTCCTAGAAGAGCAACTCTTCTTATGTTAGCTATAACTGAAGTGATTCCACCCATTTTACACATTTGTTGAATGTCTACTCTGAAAGCAGAGGATATTGCCCCAGTTCTCAACTCTTTTTAGAGGATTCTACATGCATGCCACCACCCTTTCTATTTCCAGGAGCACTATTTGCAAACACGGTGACTCACTCTTTCGTTAGCAGTTATTGCTTCAAGAAAGGAATACTGTTTCCACAATTCCCAGCAGGAATAACAAAACTCGTTTGGGTTAGAAATGAACAGGTCCCATTTACAAAAAAAGAGGGGAGCTCACTAGTGAGGGGCTATTTACAATAAAACGTTCTTTCTGATTTTATATTACATATATAGGCAAATAGCCTTGCATAGACTCCTGTGATATACCACTAAGTACAGTCAACTCACAATATGATGTTCTTGAAATGTTAAATTTGTCATGCCCAACATAACATGGCTCCAAAAGCTATTTTCTTATGAAACTACTCCCAGATACTGCCTTAAGTATCTTCTTTCTGAAATGAGTTGAACCTCTATTTGCATTTTTTTTTTGGTCCTATTACTGATAGCCATACTAAATGTGTCAAACTCTTATTTTTCTCCAGCAGAGTAAGATTTCATTTTTTCCACTTGGCTCACAGAAGACTAGGACTCTGATATTATTAACAATTGCTGAAGGTTTCTTTGAAAGTTCACTTAATTCCTTTGCTTAATAAGAAAGTTTTTGTTAATCAATCTGCTATGGGCCAAGTGTTATACTGAAGAAAGATAAAACTTGTCTCAGATGACCATGAGATCTCCCTAAACCCCCACCCTATCTCATTCGAAAATTCCAAATCTTCTAGCTGATATCAGCAACATGGATATGTAAATCTGAATCTGAGTTTCAAAGTCTCCTCAAGGTCATTCCCCGTGATTAATGTTTTTTTTTTAGTTTTCTTTTTCTGCAGAAAATCTCTTTACAGTACAATCATCTTTACCTCTATAGCAAATTACTGAATCACTATAAAAGATAAAAGAATCCTATGCATTCTGGTATTACTTCACTTAAAATTTTTAATCTGATAATTACCATTTTGTTTTGCTTACAGCGTGGACAGTTGTACACCTTGCATACAGGCACTAAAGCTTAAAGAATATATTATTTTTTACATGGAATGACTACAGAAAGGAGAACCTCAGAGGTAAGATTCTGGAACTGGTTATTTACCTTATTTGGTACACTGATGGTCTACTGAAGGGAAGAGTTAGCAAACAAAGTGGCATAATGAGGATGAGGAATGTAAGGAGAGTGAAGGTGACTGGGTGAGTCTACCTTCATTGAAGCATTTGAAGAAAGAAAATGTCAACATTAGCTTGAAATTATCTTAATGAAATAGGCGGCCAAATAAGTTCTTGAGCCACTACTATGGAATTTCAAATTCTCAAGAATTCATCAAAACTTTACATACCGAGGGTCAGTGTCCACTTGAAATGCAAGGGAACAAGATAAGAATTGAAATGCAATTTTTCCCTCTTATTCTTTATCTACTCCCTAAACATATGATTGCAATTTTCAGATGAGAATTTACACTAAAGGGTGAAAGTAAGTACTCCCTTCAGCTAAAAAAAAAAAAAGGCTTAAATGATATTTCTTCCCACATGCTATGATAAGCTTAATGGTGGACAAATGGGAACTTCGACGTATTGAGCAAATGCAATATGCCAGACATTTTCCATGTTAACTCATATAACTTGTGAACAACTCTATGAAGGGAACAATATTTTTATCTCAATTTGAAGAAACTAAGAGTTAGATAGGTTAAATAACTTGCTCCAGATTGAAACACTGAAGTAGAATTGTTAGAGTGACATTGATTTGTTTGCTAAACTACACTTAATGTCTCCTTCATCCTTAGGCTGTTTTAGCATTTGTTCATGCCAACTACTGTGTATTCCTGCATCTTCATGGACTGCCACTCTATATATTTATTTATGACTGCCCTATGAATACATCCTTTTCTTATTCCAATGAATATTAAGCAATATTAAGTATTAACATACCAGTGTACCAACAAATAAGATGCTACATGGAATTCTGTTTCTGACCAAGAGGAAGTAACAGGAATGAGAATTACTCTTGCTTGTGAAGTCATAAAAAAATGGGCAAAAATAAAATAAAAGAAATAAAATAAAATAAATAAAATAAAATAAAATAATGGTTTCTACATGCTGTATAAAGAAAAATAAAGTATAGTAATCTGTAAGAGATGAGAAGCAAGTTGAGCCCCATGAATACCCCCTGCTTACTGCTTTGAGAGAGTTGCCAGGCTATGGAATAATGAGAAGAAACCTCAATGGATACTTATGGATCCCCTGAATTGGGGATGAGGGACTACAGCTGAGAATGCAGGTAAACAAAGGTAGATAGGATTCATAGGACAGAGGACCAAATCGGAGAAAAAAGCACAGAGAGATATATCCAGAGATTTTCAGAGAATTCTCCTCAAGTGTCCAGCAGAATAATGAAGGACAAATATATGAGAGAAAACTCTCCAAGGCTGGGGAACCACCACTCAAAAAGATGAAAGTAACAGGGCCACACACACACACACACACACACAAAATATGGGCAATAGTTTACGTTCCAATCAGCTATATTAGAAAATCTCATCATTTATGAATAATTGAACAGAATCCTCAGAAGTATCTTTCCTCGTTAGCATGAAAAAAAATAACACCACAATAAACCCAGCTCTCATTTCCCTAATAAACATCAAGACCTCAAAGTAGATAAATTACTGTTTATAAGTAATTGATATGCTTATCAGGACAAAGTTCAGAAATATTTATTTGAATAAAAAATATACAGTAACAAAAAAAATGAAAAATTTGCAATATTTTGTTTCTGATTAAAAAATACTAGAGATGCAAGAAAAAGAAAAATATGCAACCAAGGATAAGAGACATCAATCAATCAAAACTGATCTAGCAGTGACAGAGATGTCAGTCATATTTCTGTAAGCCTAAAATTACATAACAAAGTAAAATTTTAATCTTTAACTATATGAAGAATGATTATTCTGTTAACTGAGTGGAAAGCAATTATAGGTCCTAACTGACTAGTAAATAACACACACAGTTATACTCTATACATTTGAGCAGTACTAGATATAATGTTAAATAAAGGCAATCTCGTTTACTCATATTGCTTTGCTAATTTATATCAAACTTTTTCAATAGCTATTGAAAATAAAATTATTTATTTGGCACCCAGTTTGTTTCTTTCATGACTATCACTTTAAAGGCTCTATCATGTACATTTTATACAAATCAAGCAAAATAATAAAATAAGGTTACAAAATATTTAATTATTTTTACTTATTGCTAATTGCTTATAGTATATTGATAGGATGAAGTACATATTTTACTGAAAATTACATATTTTAACATATTCTAATAGCTAAAATATGAAATATCAGCTAATTTGTTGTTGGATTCTTATTATTTCTAAATGTCAACTTTTTATTTGCTAAATTTAATTATGCTTAAAATAGTTTGCTTTTTATATATTTTCTAGTTCCATTTTTATGCTCTATTACCTACAAAACTGTGTATTTTCCTGATGTAGATACATAATTATCTCATTTAAATTATGTCTACTCTGAATGAATGAGATAATCCAAATCAACTTGTTTCACCATTTCAGTGCTTATTTATATTTGTCAAGTGGCACATACTCCATTAACTCAAAGAAAGACTTTGTCAATTTGATTGCCTATCTTGTTGGTACAGCTGCTTGTTTTTATAATCCAGTTGCATATTAAGATATTTGAGTCTGTAGTTACATGACCAATCTTGTTTATTTGCTGATGACTCCGCTTTAATAATTGAAGTCATTAGTGTATAAAAATGTGTGTTTTGCAAACACTATGATCCGTTGACCAAACTGTTTGTTGGTACACTAATTAATATAATCTATATTAAAGTGTCTTTGTGAAAAAAAGTGGTGCTATAATATGAAATATCAGTGTTACAGCATATTATTTGTAATTTAAATATATGAACCAGAGGAAAATATATTCCTTTCAATGTATATTGAGATACATCCTTCGTTAAAATGGAAATTTTTTGGCAAAGCAATAAATTCTCAGCATGTCTTTTTATATTGAAAAATTTGTTTTATGTAAAAGATACTTCCAGAAAGTTCAAGTGATTGGACAGTGATTCCATGGTATTTTGACTTAAGTATTTTTTTTTTTATTATTCTTTCTGCTGTACCAGGCTCTATATTGGTCCCTCTGCAAGCTTGTCACTTCATGTTCACATACAGTGTGATCACCGCTCTTCCAGGTATTGTATCCTCACTCCAGGACAACTAAAGAAGGGAAATGGATTGAAAGTGGGAAGGGGCAATGTCTATATCAAAGAAAAAAGGCTTTCCTGCTAATCCTTAGCTGGTATATTGGGAAAGAACAATGTCACAATCTTGCAGTAACTGCAATGGTGTCTAGGGAGCTTTTAAATTCCTTTTTAAAACGGCCTTTATGTTTCAGGACAGTTTTAGATTTACAGAAAAATTTTGAATATTATACAATGAGTTTTCATATATACGCATACATAGTTTCCCCTATTGACATCTCACATTAGTATAGTGAATTTATTACAATTAAAAAACCAATATTAATCAATATTCATTATTAACTAAATATATAATTTATTCAGATTATTCAGTTTTATCTAATGTCTTCTTCTATTCTAAGATATCATTTTAAATTTATTTGCCATGGTTCCTTATGATCTTCTTGGCTGTGACAGTTTCTCAGAATTCTAGTTTTTGATGACCTTGAAAATTTGGGGCAGTATAGGTTAAGTATTCTGAAGAACGTTACTTTAAGGGAATTTATTTAATTAGAGTGGTGTTATGTTTTTAAGTGAGAAAGGCCCTGATAAAGTGCATGATTTATTACTGTTGATATTGACCTTAATCACCTGGCTGAGGTAGTATTCTTTGGCTTTCTTTACTGTAACGTTACTCTTTTTCTAATTTTCATACTATACTCTTTAGAAGACAGTTTTATGAGCCACCATATGTAAGAAGTGGAGATTTATATTCTCCTTTCTTGAAGGTGAAATATCAACATAAATTCTGAAATTTTTCTGAAACAAACATTTAAGAGGTTTTTGTCCCCATTTATTATTTATTTATTCAACCATTTTTTTATGGACTCATAAATATTTGTTTTATATTTTGAGTTGTACACATTGCTAATTTATTTTGTCATTCAGATTGTTCCAGTTTGATATTAGAAATTCATTGGCTTTTGTGTCCCTTTAATGTACCATGATCATTGTAAAACTTTTTCTTTTCTTTCTTTTTCTTTCTTTCTTTCTTTCTTTCTTTCTTTCTTTCTTTCTTTCTTTCTTTCTTTCTTTCTTTCTTTCTTTCTTTCTTTCTTTCTTTCTTTCTTTCTTTCTTTCTTTTTCTTTCTTTCTTTCTTTCTTTCTTTCTTTCTTTCTTTCTTTCTTTCTTTCTTTCTTTCTTTCTTTCCTTTCTTTCTTTCCTTTCTTTCTTTCCTTTCTTTTTTACTTTCTTCCTTTCCTCCCTTCCCTTCTCTCTCTCTTTCTTTCTTGGATCTAATAACTGATAACATGACTCATCTTGGATATCCAGACTCATCTTGGATATTCCCTGTTTCAAGGTTGGAATCAGTCATTTGCCAAGAAGGTCTGATTCCTTTTATTGGATAATGACATTAGAAATGAAATCAAGATAAGTATAGTCATTGCAAAAGGTGTGTTGTTTTGTTTAAGCCTTCTCATCTGACATAGCAAGAAAATATATACAACTAACTTGTTGATATACAGATATATAAATATTTTTACATGTAACTATTCTATCTATATTAAGATAAATATGATCTTATATTGTCTCCAATTGATTATGTTATTATGTGCCCAATAAATGTCCTCAATCAAAAACAAATTTAATCTACCAATCATTTTGAAGAGTCAGGACTACAAAGACGATTATGATATAAAGCTAAATTTTTAAAAATAAATAACTTAGTGGGGGCAAAACAAACATTAAAATAACTATACAACAATACACATGCAAAAACATAGCTACATAAAAAGTTTGATGTGAACTGTGGGCTTATAAGTATCTTCCCAAGAAGCTTCATTCTTGTGTAGTTCTTCATTATGGCATCATATTATATAAGATTTTTTTTAAACCCTGGTTTTTAAAGATGTAAAGATGACAAAGATACCATATACACCTAGCAAATGAACCTCTTATGCCAGCATGGCACACAGACCTTAAAATTTAAAATCCTGAATTAGGTAAGAATTTGAGGTATTTACAATTCTATAATTCATCACAGATTAAAAATGTAAGAGACCCATTAAAGAGATATACATTGAACAGGAATTATTAGTTGTGTGTTGCAAAATAGTAATCTCATGGATTCATCTTTTCAGATGGGTCCATTTACACAAAAATTGTTAGCTACTTCAACCTTATTGAGAAGATAGGTAATTGGAACACCATAAATAATTTTACACAAAAATTATTTAAAACCCTTTTTTATATAGCAAATATAAATATAACAAATGAGAAAATATAGCATATTAAACATCAGTGTATACACTTTTTAAAGTTCTATGTATAACGTACCTCTCAGCCAACTTAAGTTATTGTAGAGTAACAATTGTGAAGAAACATTTTTATCTCTTTAATATCACAACAGAAATATCACCACATTTAAATTTCTTCACTTACATCTCTTTATAGTGTCATGCATACATATAACCTAAAATTAGATACCACCTCATACCCACTAGAATGACTGAAATTCAGATCACTGCTCATATCATCTTGGTGAATATATAGAACAATAGCAACTCTAATGTGTTTCATACCCGATTAAGTTCTAAACAAAAAAGAAAATTGGCATTGCTAATAAATTTAATATGCACAAATCCTTAGACCCAATATTTCAATTAATGCCTATATTCTGTAGATACATGTGTGTTTATGTGCACTGAGAGAGAAATATGAGGATGTGCATAGCAGCATTATTTATAATAGCTAAATATTCAAATATAACTATCAATATTAGATAAAAATGTGTAATATCCCCATGCATTGGAATACTATAGCAATGAAAATAAATAAATTTGCAGCCCTCAACATAGTCCAATATGAAGAGTTCCCATTTCATTTCTTTTTCTCAATATTGTGTTTATGAGGTATACTGAGAATAAGAAACCAAATGGACACCCTCCATATTGAATTATATCATTGATATAATTATAAATAAAACTTTATTTTATAGCTTTTGAAGTTAGTATTACGGCTAATCTAAAGAACTGGAGAGGGTAAATAGGAGTTTTTGTATTTCAGTATTATTCTAATTTAATTTTTTTAAAAAATATATCCTAATTGTAGACCCAGGTGGTAATTACACAGGTCTGATAATTCATTGACCTATATAATGTTATGAGTGGAAAAAACCTCAAAGGTCCTATATATGTGATACATATGATTTGGCTGAAGATGATAACATGGAGAAGAGTGAAACAAAATAATTCAGAGTATATTTTGATGATGGAGATAATATTTGTTGACAGAGTAAATAAGTGGAAATTAGAGAAAAGAATAACAGGAATCTAAAATATCCAAATAAATAAAGTCATTAACATCTTTCAAAATTCCCACTTGGTTTATAGGATATTTAGTGAATTCTTAGTATTTCTTAAAGTGAGAAAAACATAAGAATGTAAAGTTTCAATTGAGAGACTCAACTTCTAATTAATTATTGAAGTCAAACTGAAAGAGGCATTTTTAATCATCTTAAGCCAGTCCTGTTAATCAAAGCATACTTAGCTCTAATCCAATTGCTGACAATGACCCTCTTTTTTGCCTTTGAAACATTACTTTATCTTTCTGCTTATATTTGCAGTTCATAGAATAAATAATAAGTAGAAATTATTATATTAAGTAGAAATACTATCTTATAAAACAGACTAAGTTGCCATATCAAATATATGAAATTTATTGTGTAACATCTTATTTTATAATGTGTTTAAGAAGTATTTCTAAAAAGTAAATACAATGAATTAGATTTCATAAAAAATATATGTTCAGCCATATGAGTCATTAGTTAAAAACCAAGAAATTTAATGTTCATACCAAAACACAACTTCTCTAAAAATAAAAACTATTTCTTGAAAAATTTAGTTCTTTTGATATGATTATCTTTCTTCTCTGTATATAAATATAAAAATAATAAAATTAAATCAATGTTAGAACAAAAACACTTTTTCTACTCTAAATAGAATTAATCATTTTTTTTTCTAGAAGTCTCCACTTAGGAATATAGAATCTCTCCTGGAAACCAAATGAATAATGTTAGAAGTCCTATGGTTGTCATAGGCAGCATTTCATCATATGCATACCCAAAGTCACTAATATGCCTAGTAGTCAAGTTTGCAAGAAGAGGAGTTTATTTAATCATATTTCATGTTTCCAGGATGTAACATAGGGTTAGTAAAAAGTGAGAAACACTAAGAAGATCTACAATTAATTTCAAACATCAACCATGGTATAAAATAGACAAGGAGGCAACTATAGTTGGTCAGTAATTTTCTGTTCAATTTCATTTTGTAGCCTCAACTCATGGTGCTTACATTTCCCATGCATATTTTATTGTGAATGAAGTCAATTCAATAACACTATTCATATGAAATGGAAACGATAAGGAGAATTTGCTGTATACTTAACAGAAGCAGTTAACATATAGTGTCTACTCATAACTGCCTAAACATTAAGGTTAAGGACTTTAAATCTATAATTTTATTTAATTTCACAAAATTCATGTGATAATCATATAAGGGTAAGTTTGTAATTACTCACTTAGTAGTTTAGAAATCTGAGACTCTAATTTCAATGACTAATGTCAGTATGTAAATGGATTAGTTATTAGTCAAACTCTAATTCCAAAACTGTATCATATATCTCCTTTGTTCCACTGAAATGATAAAATAACACACAGTTATTTCAGTTAATTTTAATACTTTTTAAAAGTATAAATGTTAAATAAATTAACTTTTACCTAGAATTTATTTAATTTAACTTTTATGATGATAAAATATACACTTATAGAAAAGGATAAAAAAAGATGAGTATAAGAAATAGAATTTTATTCAAACTGTACATTTTTGCCAAATTAATATTTTCATGAAATAGAAAATAGAAAATATCATATTATATAGAAAAAGTAATAATAAAAATCAGATATTTTGATATTAGCACATAATAGTGCTATAGGTTAAGCTTTGAAAAAGTTTTGCTTTAACAAAATGAAGGTAACAATTTTATTTCAGTTAGTTTGATTATAAGCAAAGATATCAACTTCAGCTAATTTCAGAAACCACAGAATGAATCACGGAAAAATAGAGATTTTGAAGTTAGGCTGAATATTCACATCTCAGATAGAAAGGATACAAGGACATAAAATTGAAGCTGCGATTTAATTAGCAAGAATTAATACAAACATCTTTGAAGAGTTTTCAAGATAAATATCATAGAAATTTATTTTTGTATTATTTCATGAGTCAAATTTAAAAGACAGAGTCTGAGGGACCAAGTTGAATCTTATGTTCATAAACTGTACAGAGAAAATTAACTTACCGCAGTTAGCATCAATTGAAGGAGATAATTTTCCAAAAGAAAAGTAAAATAACAAAAATAATCAGGATAAAATGATGGGAGGTTATATAGATTAAGAAGAAGGAAGGAATCAGGAAGCATGAAAGGAGAGAATTGCTCCACGACATTAAACAAGGCTTTCACTACACACTTAGTTTGGAGTTGTGTGGCAGATAGTCTTGGATCAACCAGCCCATCTTCTGGTATTTTCGGCCCACCCAATGCAAGCTCCATATATTTGAGCCTTGAAGATTTTTTTATTCAGCACCTATAGCCACATTGCTTTCTGGCCAAGACCATTTTTAAGTCCTGTGACTTATGTGGGACTTGTTCATACATAGGCAATCTTGGAGGAGTAAACTTCACTATGAGACATCCAATATCCCATTATTAAGATTATATCTCCTAAATTTTCACCCTATTTTAACAAAAGAGGTAAGGCTGTTTTTAAAGAGTGGGACTGACTGAAAGGATTTAACTTGCTTTCTTTTGGTTATTTTCTCATTCTCTAGTGGTTTACCTTCATTAATATTATAAATCCATTCCAGAGTAGTTATGCATATATCTAATAAAGATGTTTGTTGATAGTAATAGATTTGACTAAAACTCTGAAATATTTTTACTAAATCTCACACTGTTTTAACACAACAGAATAGCCCAGTCTAACATAACAATTATCTGGTAGCACACATTGGGTTTGTTCCACTGATTATATGCAATTAGTTCTTTGTTTGGTAATTAACACAGTTTTATAAGGAACATTTTGTATTGTTCAGTTACTCATTTAATAAAGTGAAATACTTGTTAGTAAGCTAGCAAGGCCCCTCAAGACCAAAACAAAAACAGAATAAAACCAGAGTCCAGGGCTACAGAAGCTTTAAACTTTTCAGCAAAAGGATGGAAATGACTTTTTTCTTCCTTTTTCTTCATTATAGCTAGGAAAATAAAGCTCTAAGGAATGCCTAAGAAGCTTTAAGTTTTACTTTTACTTCTTATTTAGATACTCCCTTTTTGTCCAAATGACACAGTCCAAGGCCCATTGACTTGCTATGAAAGGCAAAGGCAACCAGGTAAACTAAGCAACTTTTATTCAAGCTGCACTCATTTGGCGTGGTAGTGTGAAGACATAAACATGACTGCGTATGCTGAGACCATTTGGCATGGTAGTGTGTAGACATAAACATGACTGTGTATGTTGTGTTAATAACTGTTGATATAAGAATGTCCAAACCCTTAGAAAATTTTTATTTGAGCCAAATAGTGGATTTACCTGGAAGTGAAATCCCTACAGATGAGAAAAATGCTTCCCAGAAAAACCATTTGCAGTTTCTTCTATGCATTTGGATTTAAGAAAAGAATATAAGGATGATTTTATGAAGGTGGGAGAAAGCAAGGTGGGGCTGGGTTTACAATATAGTTCCCAAGATGATGTGCTCTCCTAAAGGGGGAGGCTTTTCCAAGGTGTTTTGATCAAGATGCACAGTAACACTGAACAGGGCTGGCTTAAGGCAAATGTAAACATTACAAAAGAAGTTATGTGCCTGGGGTGTGACTACCCACCATGTTCTTCCCAGTTAGAAATTTATGATAAGGGTATCCTCTGAGGTTACTTTCAGTTAGAATATTATGGCACCCTGTATTCGTCCACATAATCAATGAAAAAAAATTGTGACTGTCAATATCACACTTTGAAAATTTTTGTTAAAATATTAAAAACTCTCTTATTTCAGTTATACATTTACAATAAAATAAAAAAAAAACAAAGAATCTAATAATTATTTAATACTGAGGTGTCTTTTTCTTTATACCACTTTTGACACCAAATTGTGTGGACTTTTCATACTAACTCTCCAATTCTATGACACCAACTGGATGTCCAACAATTGAATTCAATTCTGACACTATCCGAAGTTAGCACAGACTACACAGGGTAAGGATTCAGTCCCATGAGACTGCTCCACTTCAGACTCTAATCACAAGTCCCAAGATCACCCATACTTCAAACTGACTGGCTATAAAATCAGCGCTTCCCACAACTATGCCTCAGATTCTACAGTTTGCTAGAATCACTTACAGAACTCAAGAAAACACTTTTACTTATGTTTACTTATGTTTACCAGTTTATTATAAAAGGATACAACTCAGGAAGAGCACATTGAAGTGATGCATTGGGCAAGGTATGGAGGCAGCATTTCAATGTGTTCTTCAGTCCTTTCAATATAGATTAGACAGAGATTTTGTCAATCTCTAACTCTTACCTACTTTCTTGAAATTCAGTGGGTGGAGCTAATAGTTCCAACCTTTTAATCACTTGATATTTCTGATTACCAGCCTCATCTTGAGTCTATCCGGGCGTCTCATCCTAAGGTACCTCATAAAAAAAAAAAACTCAAGTATTATCAAAAACAGCTTATCACAAATAATAAATGATGCTACTATTACTCAGGAAATTCCAAGAGTTTTAGGTATTCTCTGCCAGGAACAGGGGACAAAGACCAAATATGTATTTTTAAAAATTATATTACAAATAAACTGTATTTTTAAAAAATATAAATCATAATGCCAGCCCATATTTCAGGGAGTGAGAAATAGAATTTCTCTAGATGAGAAAAGCTGCAAAGAATCTAAAGCCATCTTTAATTTACTGTAATTTGTGACATTAGCAATATTGATAATTTGATATTCTATCTTTGTATAAAATTTTATATGTAAAGTTTTGAACAGTGTTTGCCTTTTTCTTGACATATATCTTAACACACAAAGTGAGCATCTTTTCTATAAATTAGCATATTGTTATACTTTTCTAAATGTGGATCAGCTTTCTAGATTTTATTCTTTCAAATTTTGTAAAATATCTATGGAATTCTGTTAATATTAATTTTTCTGCAAGCATCATTTATAAGACATTTTCATCTACTTTGTCACAATCACTTTCCTGAATGACGTCAATAAGGTTCCCTTAGTTAAACTTCTCTGGGTGCATATCAGGATTCTCTCAAAGGATGTCATGTCCATATTCCCATCACCAAGTATTTCTTCAATATCTCCATTCATAATAGATTCTAGTTTTACTTCCATTTTCACGTTTTGTTGTTTTGCTACACTATTTTCCATTTTATTTATTCATTTTTATAAAATTGGACATGGTTTTATCACTGGAAGACAGGGGGACAACAAAATTACTTGTTTTGCTTCTGTGCATAAACTGAATAACAGGTGCACAGTCAATAATCACTAACAGACTTTGAAAAAAGTGGTAAGACTAATCATAGATTTGGATGCTCATGTATTATTTATAGAGTGATTTGTGAATTGAAGAGTTTGCAGCAAAGTTAATATTTTATGCAATTACTCAGTTAATATCTGTGGTACATGAAATTTAACCCTTGTTCTTTGCCACATTAAGAAATTAGTTGTGACTCTACCAGTTTTTATATATTTATTTAACTAATTGCAGTGTATTCACGAAGAAATGAAAGGAAATAATCAGATAATGTGGCAAAAGTGATCTATGGTACACAAGAGAAAGAGATCTACACAAATAGGTTTGATATGCCCTTTAAAAGACCTGAATTCAGTGTGTATTGAAACCTTAGATATTTTCCTATCTTCTAAGGAAACTATTTCTAAAGTGTAATATAATTAGATACAATGGTTAAAAGTGTTAAGAATATTTATCTGCACTCATTTACTTGATTATTTATCTTATAAGCTTTGTTTTGTGTGTGTAGTTAAGTTAGTATAGTAATACGTGATATTTAAAAACATAATTTGTAACACTAATGAAAAAAAGGAGACAATTCATATGAGCATAGAAATAGGTATAAAATATTAAAATCAATATCAATTTATGATGAAAAATTCTTAAAAAAAAACAGGAGTGGAGAGAACAGATCTCCATTTCATAAATGGTCTCTACAACAAAACAAATACCAAAATACTGAAAACTTTACCCCTGACATTAATAATGAGACAAGGATCCTCATGAAAATTATGATGTTCTGTAACTAGAATAATAAGGTGTTAAAATATAAATTTAAAAAAAAAAACAATTTAGGTGGTACATCTATCACTTCTTGAAGTAGACAGTCTTCTCAGAGTACTGTATATTAGGACATAAAGCAAGAAGCCTTTATAAGATTAAGAACAAGGAAGAGAAAAATAAAAAATATATGATTGTCTGGGGCCACATACTCAGCCTTGTTTGCATAAGAAGGCCCAGAGTTGGCTTGGTGTTTAGAATTGGTTTTTTGCATGTGCAAAAACGAATAATCTATATGTACCAGGCTGGCAGAAAGACAAGTCCTCAAGACACAAAACAAGATAAACAAGAGCATAACAGCTATCCCTGGAAGAGTAAGGATTAATAACCAATGGAAACCTCAAAACCAAATATATAAGAGTCTAAATTTAGAAGAGAATGAACAATGTGAAATTTTACCTACCATTCTCAACCAGGCATTGGAAAAGCTAACTCTGTTATGAATTTATGAATTCTCACCCTTCTCAGGTGTTTGTCAGTTTTTTCAGGACCTGATCTTTAGACTCTGAAACAAGTGGCATTGTAGGAAGTGTAGCTCTGCTATCAACAGAAACTTGGCAAGATTTTTCAGTGATTTTAATTTTATTTTCCTTTTGGCTGTTTAAGGGGGTAACTGGTAGCAGTTTACCAAAGAATCCTTTGGGATACCATCAACTTTTGGAGAAGGCCATATGGGGTCCTGCTTCCAAGGTAGATATAAGTACATTCAAGTTGATACGGAAAGATTTACAGAAAACCTTTGAGGACAATCTTTTTTCTAATGCTTCAGTTGAATTCAGATGAGACACCTATTTCTATGCTGGTATTTTGATGATGGGTGCAACAAGAGGAGGCCACATGTTGCTTTTGGTTTCTGGTCTCGGAGCTGTTACAGTTGTAACCTGGTGGAATTTTGTTTATGGTCTTGTGGTCTCTTTAGAGTGGAGAGATCGTTCAGATAGAGAATTAATAGAATGAGACTCAAGTAAAAGAGGATAGAAGGAAAAGCAAGAGTGATGTCTGTTTTACAGTCTTTCTAAAGTATCTTTTGTGTCTTTAATTTTTAATTAACCTTTAAAATGAACCAATGAAGCTATTTTGGAATCTTAAAGTCTTTTAAAGACTTCTGCATGCTGATTAAAATAGGTTTACCAACCTGTTTGTTTGACTGAGGATTCGTGCTTTCAAGTGAACTTCTCAAATAAATTACCTTTGTAATAGAACATTCCCCCAAATAGCCATTTTATTTTAGGTTTTCTTAGTAAGGTTTTAACATTTTTATAAATATTCACAGCTTCTAGGGCCATAGACTTAGACATGAAATAAGCAGGTGGAACTCTCAATTTTTTAAAACATGAGGGCACCATTTATTTAGCTAAACCTTGGGTCTTTCAAAGACAAATTAATGCGTAAGATGGATTTGCCACTGGGTTGGAGATTCTGGTGTGTTTTATAGCATACCTCCTTGCACGGAAATTTTCTCAAGGTTAGCAGGTAACCTAGTGTCAATCTAATTCATTCTGTGACCAGCTTATCCTAGCATGCAGGTCTTACAGTTAGGTGAAGAACATTCTAACAGTTTTTAAGTCTTTGACTCATGCCCACTAATTCTGTGGCTTTGGCTTCTAAGATTCTAATTAGCAATAGATCTATCACTCTCTTTACTTGAAGATTTCTTTATAGTGACAGATGCTCTAATATATTTTAATATATTTTAATAGTCTAAGTTGTGCTTACTTAAATTTTGATTTTTATGGTCAAAATAGTCTGAATCTCTTGTCTTAATTTATTTTCCCTAGTTCCCCAGCTGTTTATGCTATGGACTTACCTGAAGGCTTTGTGAGTCCACCCATTGGGAATTCCCAATATAATTACCCAGGAACATTTCCATGACCCCAGAACCTTCATATATATATATAGCTACATTCAACATAATTGGAGAAATTATACTTTGATTTATCAAGATATATTGTTATCACAATTAGTTTAGTATGTGCATACAGATGTACATTTAGTATATAAAATTTATTTATATATATTTTTGATAACGTTTGGATTGGAGATCTGCATACAAGGAGGTAGAGCTCATATCTGTGACTTATCCACTTTCATTAATGATGAGAGGAAAAGTGAACTAAAAGTATTCAACAGACACCTGACCTGTGCATCTCATCTTGTAAGCTGTTAACATTCAGTTTCAGATATCATTCCTTGTTGACAAAAACTGTTAAAAATGATTAAAGAAAACAATTCAGGTAATACAAACAAACTTTATCTAACACTTCATGAAGTGGATAGTCTCATTTTAAAGAACTGTAAAACAAGAAAGAAGGCAACAAGTTTTTGTAGAACAAAGAACAGGAAGATAAAAATACAAAATATCTGATTTGTTGGTGCCACATACTCGACTTGCTTTGGGTGAGAAGGTTCAGAGTTGACTTGATATTTGGAGATTGGCTGACTGGATATACTTTATTTCTGGTCAAAGCAAGAATTTATAGAAACATTAAAGTTATCTAAGCTTCAGTTTGCTGATGTGGCACCCAGGACAAGAGCAGCTCCACCTTGGGCCTAGAAAGTTATTTCAGCAAAGGCAAAGAAATGAAATAATAATTAATGTTGGAATTAGGAAATAAAAAGGTCGATATTTGCACACAATGATATTGTGTATATACGGAAGTCAAAAGAATTTCCAGATAAACTAATCCAGCAGCAAAAGAGAAAAAATATATTTAATATAGTATCATAATAAGATTTCAAGAAAACAGCAAATACATAGACTGATATAATAAAAGATATGCAAGATATTTACACCAGAATTTCTCAACATTATTGAGAGAAAAGCAATCTAAATTAATAAAGGGATATTTTGTATTCATGTGTTGGAATTCTCATTATCAAAAATATATTCTCCCCAAATTGATCTAGATATCAATACAATTCTAATCAAAATAAAGGAGATATATTGTAAGTAAATTAACACAGTTATACTAAAATTGATATAAAAAAATACAAAATAACATGAGCCAAGAGCTACATTCAACACAACTAAAGAATTTATACTTTGAAATATCAAAAGAATAAGTTACAGTAATTAGTTGAGTATATTTTTGGTGCAAAGATAGGCACATAGAATAATAGGTCTCTTAGAGAGTTCAGGAATATACCTGAATATACCTCACCATATTTGGCCACTTGATTTTTATCAAAGGTGACATTGCAGTACTGTATAAAAATAAATCTTTCTGAGTAGCCAGCAAATTTTTCTGTGAGAATGCCAAATAATAAACATATTAGGCTTTGCAGACCATGCATTTCCTATATCAACTACTCGATTCTACCTGAAAATATCAAAAGACTAGATGTCAACAAATGGGTATGATTGTGCTTCAATAAAATTTTATTAATGAACATTGAATTTGAGTAATACAAATTTAATGTCATAAAATATTATCTTGCTTTGTACTTTTCCCACCATTAAAAAATGTAAAACACAGAATTTTGACATGGGAAAGAAATATATCATTACCCCTACTTGACACTATACCAAAAAAAAAATCAATTTCAGTAGGATCGTTAGTGTAAATACGAAGTATTAAAGCAATAACGGATTCTTTATGTTAGGAAAGTTTTAATAACTAGAGGTAAATGAATCTCTTTTTAAAATGTTATTTTAGAAACCACAAGATTGACACTAAGAATATCATTTTTACAGAGCTTGTAATTATTTTCAGGCCTTTACAATAAAAAGACTTAAGGGATTTTTTTTGTTGTTTATGATAAAACTAACAAGATCATACTCTCACTTCCAATGATATCGACAACTAGATGCTGTTACTTAACTATGTCAATCAATAATTACAACTAAGGTAATAAAAAATAACAAATTGCCTCATGAAATTCCTAAAGTGTATACAGGCTCTTTGTGTATTTATATCTTCTTTATAACAATATACAAGAATTATCAAGGTCAGAGGAGTGGGCAAAAGATGAACAGAGTACCATAATCAAACTGATTTATTTTCCGGATTCATATGGTAAAGCTGAGAGGTCAAATGCATTATGCAAGAAATCATTTAAGGCATAATTGACTAGGGAGTCTATAGTATAGATGCTTACACTACTATCATATAAATCCTCCCATTAGTGTACTGAATAAAACAGCTATAAGGAAGCTATGCATTCTAGATAGTCATCACATAGCTTCAGCTGTAGGTCTAGTGGTCAAAGCTCAGGTGCATTATCCTACCAAAAGCAGCTTGAGATCCTATAATTCAGAGAGGTGAACCAAAATAAATACCTGAATGAGAGTCAATGTTCATCCTAGTAAAATGGCAAAATAACAAGTATGAAGTACTGGGCAGAAATGGCTTATAAAGATAATGAGTATTTTTTACTTAGCTTTATGTTTATGTATACATAATACATAAATAGTTATGTTCATATATTGCATTTATGTATTATGTTTATGGCTTAGCTTTATGTTTATGATTCTGCAAAAACAAAACAAAACTAAACAGTAGCATATATAAGTAAGAGTAAAACATCTTTGACATCAGAACCAGAAGCATGACATAAATTATAGTTGAATTTCATTATTAGCAGATGCCATACTTACAAATCTATTCACTTGTTACCTCTTTGTAACCTCTAAATCAATTTTTGCCACAGTTTCACAGTTATTCTCAAACATACCCAGAAGTTAAAATTTTGAGTGACCTGATTCAGTGTTCCTAGCTGAGGTGGAACAAGGTGAAACTCTGCCTTTTCTCAGGTTTCATACTGTATACAAGTGTCCCTCCCACGGTCTATTTAATTTCATATTTGTGTGGGTTGTTGTTTTGTTGGTGATTTCACTATTTAAAATTGTCCTCAAGCTTAGTGCTGAAGTGCTGTCTAGTGTTTGTAAGAAAGATGCCCTAGAGACAATATATATGTCTAAAATACACTTTGTTTGGGAAAGAGTTATAGAGCTGTTGGAAGTGAATTCAATGTTAATGAATAAAAAATATGTATTAAATAAAGTAATTTAAACAGAAACACACATGAAACAAGGTTAGATATTGATTAGTTGACCAGAGACTCACAGGAACCTAATCCTGTATTTTCCATGGGAATTATGATTCAATATTCACAAACTCATTGTCGTGGCACCTTTGTAGAAGATAACAACTGCCAAAAATGAGAACTGACTGTAACTGCTTTACCCACAACAACTTATGTCATTCTTGCTAGAGTTATCTATGAACATTTCAATTTTTCCTATAAACAAATTTTTATTATTTGATCTGCAATTTTGATACAATTCACTGTCATTTTTTGTTACAGCCAGTATAATAAGTTTACTGATTATCACTTTAAGGCTGTTTTCCCAGTTTTATAAAATAAATAATGAGAATTATATTCCTCTCCTAATATTTAGATTAAATCTCTGTCAGGTTAGGGTTTTATTAGGAAATAAATTGAAAACTGAGCAAAATAGCTAAATATTGATTTTTTATCTTTTTTTAACTTCTTTTTACCTGTAGAAAAGTAGCAAATTAATACTACAAACAAAAGTCAATAACATTTTAATTATTTTATTTTAAAAATGTTTTTATTTTATTATTAATTATAAATAATTTTAGGCCCTGTGAATTTACAGTTTTCTCAGAATGTAATTAGATACAGAAATTAGGCCTCAGAGAATTTATGGCTTTATCAAGGTCATAGAACAGCACAAATAGATAAATGACCTCTGATTCCAGACTTTTTAATGATTTTTTCTTCCTCTAAATAAAATAAGCTTTATTTTCCTTCTATTTTGCAATATATTTGGAAAACAAACTAATTATAATAATAGCTGCACAATATACCACTTATTTTGTTGCAGGTACTAATTTAAGTTGCAAATATTAACTAATCTTATACTCTTAAAACCCCTATCATTAAGTACATTTCCCCAAGAAGTTAAATATCTCATCCAAAATCATAGTCCTCATAAGTGGCGGAATCCAGAAATGAACAGGACTCCTGAGTCCACATTCTTACTCACAAGGCTTACTGCAAGTAATTTTTGATTATTTATTTTTTCTTTAAGACCCATAAATTTAACATTTATATTTCACTGTTAACCCTATTTTGTCATGCCTCTTCAAACTTCCAACTGAAAAGATTGTATATTTGCCCAATTTTTCTGTTAAAAAATTAAGTATAAAAGTTTTTTTTTTTTTTTTAATCTTTATAAAGCCGACTTTTACTGACAGTCATAGGTCACTAGGGTGAGCTCTGAGGTAAGGGAGGGCTCCTGTGCCTTCATTTCTCCCTCTCGCTTGACCAGGACCCCTGCTGGCTTAGGAAGGACATGTAAGAAGGGCAAGGAGAGAAAGTATAGGGTCAGACAAATCTAGATAGATCTATGGTTAATAAGCAAGGGAACTTACTTATGAGGATTGTTTTCTAGGGCTACAAGAGATAGCTCCGTGCCTATCTCCCAGATATGAATGTTTACGTAGAGATTTTAATGGGATTCAGTCATGTTCACAGTCCAGATGGTCTCAACAGCGCATTGCTCTCTCAAGGCTGTGTCCTTAAAGATGGCTCTGACTGTGGGAATAGTGGACGGAACATACTTTCTAAGGACAGGGGAAGGGTTAGGAGTCCCCAACAGCCAGAGTGCAGTCCTTCATCCAGCTCTCAGGTCAAGTCCTCTCCATGACCTCTTCCAAAAGACTCCCATGGTGCTGAAGCCTTCTGGGCAAGGGGATGTGGAAGCCCACCCTTCCATTCCTCTATCTGAGTACAGTGCTAGGACCCCAACCTGGTGAGCTGCACCCAGGCCTTTTCTTGTTACCCAGGGCCGATAGAGGTTTGCAATTGCCTCTGTCAGCACCCAAGACAGTGAGAGAAAGCAGTGCTGCTGTGAAGAACGAAGAAGCTTTAAGCACAAACTTACTGGGTCTGCGCCAGAGCCATGGAAGTGTTCCCCGACCCGTGGCCTAGCCAACTGTCCTTGCTACACTGTTTCTTCAGGTCTGAGGATATGTGTGTCCTTGGTCAGGTTTCTAGCTCCTTCTTCAGGACACGAAGCAGAGTCTTTGAGCTTTCCAGGATGCTGAGGTAGGCGGCCTTTATCATTAACATCTGTCAGATAAATTTTAGACAAAGACAGAAATCTGGACAAATTAGGAATTTGTAGCTCACTAAAGAAAGTATCATATGTGGTAAACGTAGGGTTCAGAATAGATTATACCAAGGTTGGAATTACAGCTTAAAAACAGCGCTACCATACTTATAATTTATAGTTCAATGTTTTAGATGCTTTTCCATAAAAGAGGATAATATATATTTACTACAAACATTTTAGTGAGGAAATAAAAAATAATAAAAAATTCTGGCCCATAAAAAATTCTAAACTAAAATCTAGCATTTTTATGTTTCTGAAAACTTTGTTTCCTGGAGTAGGTTAACTTAATTCCAGAGATTTAAGCACTGAGAGGATTCTGTTTTTAAAGCCTCTGTAATTTTGTGTCACTTAACACTTTAAATTGTTTGCTATTTCTCTTTTCTCTCCTCTTCTTAGTGCTAACTACAGTAATTAAATTGCATTATGCTATGTTCAAAATGAATTTACATTTGCTTTTAGTGCATTACAAGTATAAAATAATCTTCTTTGTTTACTAAATTATTCTGAATAGTCCTTCAAGAATACATTTCACTGCTTCATGTTTTGTGGTTTAAAAGTAATGAAAAATAAGAAAAAATAAAACATTACTTCAATTCAGTGCATATCAGGATAATTGAAATAAACAAGCCCATTTAATCAATTTTTACCTGGAAGAGTACTATGCACAAAAGTAAATTTCAAACATGACTATTTACCTAGTAATATAAGGAGAAGTATATTATGTTTTTATTAAATGTAAATGTGCAAGTAAATTAGAAATACTGTTGTGTTATACTTCTGAGAGTCCAGGCTGAAATCAATAGAAACATCATGAGAATGTAAGTTAAGATTATAAATTACCTCACTGCAAAATTGAGATTTTATTTTTTACTATAATAACTCCCTCAAGCATTTCTTTTCACTCTTATCTTAAAAGGAAATTTACATTTTACAATAAGCAAACATGAGGAAAAGTTATCCATTACTGGAGGAAAATAAACAAGAAACGGTATGTGTGTGTGTGTGTGTGTGTGTGTGTGTGTGTGTGTGTGTGTGTGTGTGTGTAAAAGAGATACAGAGAAAAGAGGGGGGAAAGGAGGCAGACAGAAAAACAGAGAGAAAGAGAGTTGGGGATGAATATATGAAGTCATTTCACCTTCCACCCTATGATAGGAATGTGTTGCTTTAATGTCTATATCATCTTATTAAATAGGTAAATGCCAGAATAATACACTGAAAATCTCTTCTATAAAAAACACTAGAAATGTTGGTTGAGATCAAATGGAATTCTTCTTTAAAATGTATGAAAGTACAACATACATACAGAAAACTTTTTAGACCATATCCATGGAATCAAACTTGCTTTCACCATTTAAATCAATAAACAGATCTCCCCTCAAAAGCAACTAGTCACTATCCAAAGTATCATTTCCAGAGATAAGTGCTATATTCACTTTTTAATGTATATGCCTGATTTTGAAATTTATATAAAGGACCATAAAGTATATGTGATTTTGTGTGTTGTTTTTTCATTCAATATATATTTTTGAGATCTATTCATTACTGTTGCCTTCATTTACATTGTTTCATAGTATTCCTTTGCATAAATAAACTACAATAATTTTTTCTGTTTCCTATATGGTGAGCATTTTGATTTGTTCCAGTTTGGGACAATTACATAAATTTGATATGTGTGTGCACATAACTCTCACAGGCGTATACACAGGGTTGGAAGTTCTTGTCACAGTGCTAATGTATGTTGAGTTTTAGTAGGTTTTAAAAATACAGTTTTCAGATGACTTTTTAACATTTTTCATGCCAAAAGATGAGTGTATGACAGTTCCAATTGCTTAGTTTCTTTGACAATCTTTGGAATTCTGAGGTTTTTACACATATTTTAGCCATGTTAAGGTATGTTTGTGGATGTTTTACTTTTGTTTTATTTGACATTTCATGAGAAATGATATGGTCGAATGTTAATAGGTTTCTATCAATAGATTTCTATCAATAGGTTTATTTTAATATTTTCTCTTTTGAATTGCCCATTTAAATCTTTGGCGATTTATATATTGGTTTGGGTAAATTTCTTAGTCATTTGTGAGTTCTTTATATATCCTGGGTATGAATAACATAATCCTGTTAGTTTTATGTGTTTTAAATATCTTTTTCATTCTGTGACTTGTTTTCTAACTCTAAGGATTCTTATAAGCAGAATTTTACACAGTGAATGAAATCTAACAGGTTAATCTTTTCTTTTTTAGAATTTTTAAGTTTGGTAGCCTTATATAAAAGCTTTTCCTGTCCAAAGTAAAGAAAAGTAGATATAATTATTTATTATCATCAAGAAAATGTATTACATTTATTATTTTATATTTAATGTCACAATCCAACTGGAGTTAATATTTCTAATTGGTATTAGGTAGAGGTTATTTCATTCAATTAATTCAGTGATTTTTAATGAGAAGCCTATCTTTTTCCCTTGCTGGAAAGTGTACCTTATAATAATTTATATATCTATATATGTGTATCTATATATATCTATATCTACATCTGTATGTATACATACACATGCACACAGACATACACATGAGCCTCTGGAGAGGTTCTGTTTATTTCAGAGCCTTTATAATAACTTGAAATAAATTCTGTGAGGTAGATTGAATAATGGACCTCAAAATAATTTCTACTATCCAAACCCTAATCTCTGGAAACTTGAATATTAATTTATGTAAGAAAAAAAAAAGGACTTTAATTTAGATCCTTGAAATTGGGTGATTATCCTGGATGATCCAGATAGGTTTAAATATAGACACGTGTTTCTTCATAAGAGGAAAGCAGAAGATTTGACAGGATGGGAAGAATAGGAAGAGACAATGTGACTACAACGACTGAAACAATGTGACCATTAATAAAAGAATGCCAGCAGCCACAAGAGCAGAAGATTCTATCCTAGAGCCTCAGGAGGGACAGTGGTCCTGCTGATACACATTCATTTCAGCACAGTGATACAGATTTCAGATTTTTGGCCTTAGGAACTATGAGGGAATAGATTTCTGTTTTAGTTAAGCCACCAAGGTAGTGATAATTTGCCATAGCTACCATAGAAAACTAATACAGAAGCAATTTCTATCGTCTTCCTTATGATTTAAGATTATCTTGGGAGATTTAAGATATGTGACTATTTTATAATTCCAAGACTTGTATTGTCTACTTGACTTTTTCCAGAAGCCAGACCTCAAAGATATTATATTCTATTTACTCTAGAAAATCCTTAGACAGAAACACTGCTATGGGTGGTTCAGAGAAGTGACTTTTTTATTATTTATTGATTTGTTTGTTTATTTGTTTGTTTATAGTAAATGTCATTAATTGATTTACTCAGAAGAAGTCCAGTTGACAAAGTGATTAGACCCAATTGCCTGGCTTTTGTTTTTTCTCTAGCATATTATCTCATTAAAAAATAGTAATAAAATAATAAATTTCAGGCTAGTCACTTTAAATCTCCTTTCTCCACTTTCAATTCCAAGTTTTTTTAAGTATTTTTTTATGAATCACTGTTGACTTTTATTTTTCCACATATCTGAAGATGATAAGTTTTCTTTCTGTTATTGTGGTTAATTACATTTATTTTCAAATATTAAACTAAATTTGTAGTCTTGAAAAAATATTATGTGTTTATGAAGGCTTTTCCTATATATGTATTTATTTAAGATATTAATGAGTAAAATTATTAATATTTTTATTTAAAATAATATTTATTCTTGGCTCTAGTTTTGTTTTTTACTATTATAAGCAAATCAATTTATAAAGCTTGGTAATTACCATTATCCTCCTTTGCTGCACACTTCCATTTTATGTTTAGTTTTAATTATATAAACTTTTGCTTTCATATTTAATAAGCTAAGCTTTTGTTGTCCTTATACTATAACTAAGCAAAATGCCTTATTGATGTATGCCTGGAGGAGTTAGAATTCTTGTTTAAATACACCACAAAACACAGAAGTACATTTTTATAGGCTTTAGTTAAAGTTTAAAATTTTATTTTAATAATAACTTTTAATGTAAGATCTACCAAAATTTGCAGATGACATGATATTGTATATAGAAAACCCTAAAGACTCCATCAGAAAACTGTTAGAATAAGTAAGTTCAAGAAAGTTGAAGGATACAAAATCAATACTTAAATTCTCTTGCATTTCTATACACTAATAATCAAATATAAGAAAGAAAATTAAGGAAACAATCTTATTTACAATTGCATCAAAAAGAAATAAATACTTAGAAATAAGTTTGGCCAAGGAGGTAAAAATATGTATATTGATAACTATAAGAAATTAATAAAAGAAATACAGGAATACACAAATAAATGGAAAGATATTTCATACTCATGAATTGGAAGAATTAGGATTATTAAAATTTTCATACTACCCAAAGAAATATAAAGATTCAATGCAATCTCTATAAAAATTCCAATGGCATTTTTTACAAAAAAAATAGAACAAACAATGCTAAAATTTGCTTGGAAACATAAAAGACATTAAATAGTCAAGCAATCTTTAGAAAAAAAACAAAACTGGACACTTTACACCTCTTGATTTTAAACTATATTACTAAGTCATAGTAATAAAAACAGTGTTGATATTGGCAGAAAAACAGACACATAGATTATTGGAATAGAATAGAAAGTCCAGAAGTAAACTCATGTGTATATGTTCCATTAATTTATAACAAAAGAGCCAAAGTCATACAATGGAGCAAGGGGGGTCTCTTCAACAAATGGTGTTGGGAAAATTGGACAGCCACATACAAAATAATGAAACTGGACTTATTCTACACTATATGTAAAAATTAATCCAAAATGGATTAAAGAATTTCATGTAAGGTCTGAAACCATAAAACTTCTAGAAGAAAACGTAGGTGGTAAGCTCCTTGACATGGGTCTTGATGATAATTTTTACATTCTGACAAAAACAAAAGGAACTAAAGTAAAAATAAACAAGTAAGAGTACATCAAATTTAAAATCTCCTGCATAGCAAAGGAAACCATCAACACAATAAAAATGAAACCTACTGAATAGAAAAAATATTTGCAAATTATATACCTGATAAGGAGCTAATAATCAAAATATATAAAGAACTCAGACAACTTAATAACAAACAAACAAACAATCCAACTAAAAAATGGCTAAATCATCTGAATGGGCATTTTTTCAAATTTACAGATGGCCAACAGGTACATGAAAAGATGCTCTACATCATTGATCAGAGACATGCAAATCAAAACCACAATGAAGTATTACCTCACACCTATTAGAATAGCTATTATCAAAAATACTAAAAATAACATCTTAGTGAAGATGTGAAGAAAAGGGAAACTGCACTGTTGGTGGGAATGTAAATTGGTGCAGCCAATATGGAAAACAGTATACGTTTTCTTTAAAAATTAAAAATAGAACAACCATATTATCTAGTAATTTTATTTCTAGGTATGTATCTGAAGAAATGAAAATACTAACTAGAAAAGATATATGCACTCCACCATATTCATTGTAGCCATATTTATCATTATTTATAATAGCCAATATATACATGGAAGCAACCTAAGTGTCTATGTGTGTGTGTGTGTGTGTGTATGTAATGGAATATATGGGGACAGAAATGGTGGCTGTGTGCTGGAAATCTGATTCTCAGAGGCTTGATATTTCCTGCCTAGGGAACCAACTAAATGTTCTTGCTGATGAAGGCAAGAAAATGTGACCCTGATCTGCAAGAAAGCATTCATCACTCACTCTTGCTAAAAATAACAGAATCATTGTAACTATAACTCACACAAAGGTCAATTTAAACAGCTCTAAATAGGTCCTTGCTATAATTTGTTTACTGCATCAGCCAGCCAGTGTTTTAAAGATGAGAATAATTGCAGATAAAGAAAACCCTATATGTTAGTCTGAACTGAAAACAAAACAAAACAAAACAAAGAACCTCCACAGGATAATAGAAATAGATGAAGAAATACATTAAAGATGTATCCCCCTGCTTGCTCCTTGCACTGCCATTATTCTAGCAGTGACTGTTTCCTACAGCTTTCGTTGGTATCAGCTTTATTTTAAATTTCCTTAAAGGCTCAAAACCAAAAAGTCAGTTTACATAAAGAGCAAATTCTGCAATCATTGTCTTTTTTGGTGAATGAAAGAACAATAAATTTAAAATTATCCTCATTTCTTTTATTCTGCTCATCTCAGTTTATGGAGATTTTGATTTGGAATTTAGATCCCTTCAGTAAATGTAGCTGATGTATCTTCTACAGGAATGGGTTGGTATCATATGATATCACTCATATGTGGGATATAAAACAGAAAGCAACAAGCAATCAAAACAAACAGAGACTTCGAGGACACAGACAACAATTTAGTGGTTATCAGAGGAAAAGTGGGGAGAGAGGTGGTTGATAATGGTAAAGGGAATCAAATATATAGTAATGGAAAGAAATTGACTTTGGGTGGTATATTACTAAATTGTACACTTGAAACCTATATAATTTTATTAATCAATGTTACCTCAATAAATTTAATTAAAATAAAAAAATAATTAAAAAATAATAAAAGTAACCTTTATTTTCTCTTTGAATATGTAACAAATTGTGAATAAAGCCCCAGTCATTTAATACTCCTGGCATTGATCTACCCCTTTCAATTTCTCTCCCCAGATAATAAATATGCCTTATTTATTGAAAAAAAAAAACTGAGGAGGGATGAACTAGGTGAGATTGTTTTGTTTTTTGTTTTGTTTTTGTTTTTGTTTTTGTTTTTGTCATTGGCAACAAGCTCTTGCATAGAAATAGAGCAAGTGCATGTTCAGTTTCAGTCTTCCGTGGTATGTTTTACAAGAACGGGTCCCCATGAGGTACAGGGTTTTGACATTGTGTTGTACTGGTTGCATTTGGGTGGATTTGTCTACCTCATGCTGATATTTAGCTCTTAGCACCCCACTTACTTTCAAACATAAGCTGCATGTCAGTAATGTGATACTATGGTGTCTATCTGATGATTCTTTGGCCTTATTTCTCTATTAATTCAGATTTCAGGAGAGGAAAAGGAATGTTACACTGGATTTACACATACACACTGGCACAAGTTAAATCTATTCATTACGTGTTTAGATTATAATAATTTTTCAAATACATAAACTTAAATTTAAAAGACCTATTTTTATATGTCTAGTATAATAGTCTATAAACATAGTATAAAATATTAAATAGTACTATTAGAGAAAATTATATAATAAATCTACGATCCTTTATAGAAAGTCTCTATCTCCAATTCACACACTCCAAGATTGCCACTCTCAATTCCTCTTATTTTTCCTTTTAATATTGTCAAAATATCCTTTGATAATATTGTATTGATTAATTAATTTATTATTTTTGAAATTATTTTGATATTCTGTTATGGAAGATAAAGATTAAGCTACGTTATTCACCCACATGCCTAAACATATCCACTTGTACCCCTTTCATGCTCCCAATAAAGTTATAGTAACATTCTTGGTTAAATAAACTCAATGATAAGATAATTTTGACTATACAAAAGCTACTTGTTATTATCATCACTTAATAAATTATAAAGGAATTTCGAATTCTAGTCAATGAAACAGGTAAGTTTTTGTGATTATTTATTCATCCCGCAGTTTTCAACAGTATTTAAATTCACCTCTGAAAACATGTCAAAACCATGAGGTGGTCTAGCCACTTTTCATTTGGTGGCATCACTCTTGGAGAATGTATGTAATACCCCTAATTTTATTCAGATGTGTTTTACCTGAGTTTGATGTGTCTTAACAATGGGTCTTTCTAGCACCATTATCCTGAGACTTCATTTTATTCCTATCCCCTTACTGTAGCTAATTTCTTGGGTATTATATCTTGTTTCACAGATAATGTGTTGGAATACATGCATTAGTAATTCCTTTTTAAGTTTCTGGGGGACAGAATAATGAGATAAATTATAAGAGTTTGTATGAAATTGCATTATATATTTGCTCACTGTTCAATAGGAAGTAACGCGAAAAATAACATGAGGGCCTTACTTCATTGTCATCTATCTTCAAATGTGACTGTTGAGAAACATAATGATGATTTTTCTGTGCATTTTACTTTCTAAGGAACTTATCTTTATTATAAACCTGCCAAAGCTTTGGGTGGTATATTACAAAGTATGTCTTGTACAGTCATTGATTTGGGAATTTAACTGGCCTTTTAAATCCAGAGTTTTATTTCTCTTTGTTTGAAAATTTATTTTAGCTTTTAAAAAAATTTCCCCTTAACTCTATTTTTCTCATTCTATAATTGAATATTAGATATAGTCTGACCCTCTTGTTTATATGTATATTCTCATTTTACCACTTATTTACTTCTTAGTCTACTTTTAGGGAGATATAGTTAACATGATTTCCTAACACTTCAATTGTGCAAAAAAAAAAAATCACTCTGGCAATATAAAAATCAAAATAATGATTTCTATGCTATCAAAATTGAAAAAAAAAAAAAGAACTCATGATAAAAGAATTCCCAAATGTTCTTTTCTGATGTACTAATCTCTTTTGTGGATTCTTGCTTAAATTACGTTGTTAATATTCTTTGCTTCTAATAAATGAGATTATTTTTCCAATCTTATTTCTGCTGAATTTAACCATCCTCTATTTCTCATGATTCCTTACCCTATTTTTTTAATCTCAATTTTTACACTCAGAATTTTTTATCAAATATTTTATAATCCTTGGCTGGCTGTTCAAATATAAGAGTGAGACGTCTAAAATTTGATAGATACTTCTGTGCACAGGCAGAGCTTGCCAATTGATTGGCTGACATAGATGAAGTTGAGTAAGTGGGGAACAAGACATTTCTTGGCATAGTCACACAAGTTGATATCATTAGGTCTTTCATGGACATTTCTCCATTTTTAGTAAAGTATCTCTCTGGCTTTTTGCCTTTCTTTGAATTTCTAGTCTATGTTCTGTTTGTTCTAAACATACATGACAGTTGAACAATTTCACTTTGTTATGGGTTGATTACATTTCATATTTCCTTAAGTGTTCATTTTTAAATAAATCTGAGTTGGTCTGAAAATATTTCATTTTAGTCTTAGCTAATATTAGATTACACTATTATATTACATTTCCAAAAAGCTAGCTTAATCCAGTTTATTTGCAGTGCTTTTGGTTTGTTTTGCTTTTGAAATATATATTCAAAAATTAGAATTTGAAGAGGCTAGTGCAAGAGAGTTAAAATAGTAAAATCAACATTACAAAATGGGCAGTAATTGAATTGTAACTTCATATCAAATCTTCACAATCATTTATTATTTACTTGGTTGGCTGGCAGGCCTGTGTAGACCTATCGCTTTCTTAAATGTTCA
This sequence comes from Macroglossus sobrinus, assembly GCA_004027375.1. NCBI lineage: Eukaryota > Metazoa > Chordata > Mammalia > Chiroptera > Pteropodidae > Macroglossus > Macroglossus sobrinus. The sequence continues at coordinate 243,430 of PVKZ01002184.1, forward strand.
GGCAGAAAAATCTTAGATTTTTTTCAGTAGTTATAATTCTGTGGTACTGATTAAATTTTATAAATCAAAATATAACTCAACCTCACTGTATTTTATTTTTATTTATTTTGGGTGACATAAGCCACTCAGCTCTAATTTTAGTCAGCTAGACATGCTTATCAATATAGAAGTGAATATATGTAAGATAAAGCTTTGAAAGTTTGCTATAGTATCTGTGAAAGCTTTTCAGGAATCCACCAAACTAACTGTAGACACTTTTTATATTTCACATGAAATAATCATGGTTAAAACTTTATAAACATCATGTCAAAACTTCATAAATTTTTTACATGAAGTTTGAAGCTTATGGTGATAAACTATTTGAAACTGTGTGAAGCTAAAATGTGTTGTTATGTAATTTCACTGTCACTAAAAGTTTGTATAAACTAAGTATCTGTGGGCTAGGAGAGATTTGTATAGATTAAGTATAAAAATGAATAAAAACATTAATTGTTTTGATAAATTTTAATATGTGGTTTAATGAACTCAAGCTATTTACTGTTTATAGTGGAAGAAAATAATATCTAAGAAAGGAAGAGAAGATGGGAGAGAAAAAAACTTTTAGAAGATAATGAAAAATAAAGATGGCTGCAAAGAGCATTGATATTTAGTTTTAAGGCTTCAGAATGAGAAGAAATATTCTTCATACATTACCAACTTTTTTTTTTGTCTCAGAACTTTCTTTTACCTTTTTATCTGGTCTTAAAATGGAATTGGATGATCAATAAAGTGCTCTACAATGCAAAATAACAAAATTCTGTGCACTGTACATTATTCAAATATTTACTTAGAGTTACATAAATGTTTTATGAGATGACATTTTAATTCACATATGGTTGATATGGAATTATATTAATACTGAGTTGTTAGTAGTAATTAAAATAATGTAAGGAGTATTCTAAAGAAGAAGACAGACTGCCTGGGGTGGGGGAAGAAACTTGTGAGGAATCATCCATCACCTGTGTCATCTTTTCTCCCCAATATGAATAGGTGTTTTACAGTGTAAGAGAATGGTGGAAAAAGGTATTATTTGTGATAAACAGGGGAGATTTATCAGAAAAGTCTTCAAGATTTACCATTGGCTGATGGTCAAATAATATATAATAATAATAATTTCTGTAGAGAGCTAGGCCATTTTTAGTACTCTTATTCTCTTGTTAACTATTTTTATAGAATTATAATAAAATTTATTCATTTTAGTGACTTTAAATAACATTGAAAACAAATAAAAGTTTAATTTTTGAGACATATTAATGTTTGAGAGCTATAGCTAAAGATATTTGAATATTTTAATTATTTCCTCTTTGTACCATAACATTAAAAAAATAATATGGCCATATACTATAATCAATCAAAAAATATGTCTTTTAAAACTTTAATGGCTATTTTTCATAAGCAGAATTATATATGTCAAACATGATTACTTTAGAGCCATCTAAGCCTACAGTGCTACTACAGTCAAGTAGTTAATAATTGTTAGTTTCATGTTGTTAGAAATATTAACCATAAATGTTCACTACCAGTTCTAGAGTGTTAAAGTATATTATTGAAAATGAACATATTTTGTTGTTAAAAGCCTTACAATATTAAATCTGCCCCATAAAGTACTAAAGTTATTCTAACTTTACACAAACATTGTCAACCATTAAAAATAATTGCCTATGCAAGCCATTTAAAAAATCCTGATACTCTCCAACAAGATTAAGGGTTAGAATTCCGCTAAAAGTAAGGATCAGAATTAAGACATATTATTCACCTTTGGACAGTTTGAGTCTGAAATAATAATGGTCTACCTATTATATAATCAGTTGAAGACAGATTCACATAATTTAAGTTAAAAACTCAGCAATTCATGTGAATTTAGGTGTTGAGGGTTTAAAACATGATTTTTTAAAATTATTATTTTATAGCTGATAGAAAGAAAGTGAGTATTTATCAAGGGTCCTGATGAATTCTTACCAAATGGTTAAGGCTGATTTCAGTCAGCAAGAAAGGAAAAAAGTATGGTAGCTAGGTAAGAGTGGTAAAACCTAAGAAAATCAACAGGGGATTCCTAAGAAATTGAAGAATATTATTTTAGAAAAATACATTTAGTATATAATTTACTTTTCAATATATTAAATCGTGAATAAAATAAGTATTTGTTAAAAAAATAATGGCACGGATTAGAACTATGACTTATAGAAACAACATCTTGTATTGTGCTAACATGTTTCATTGTCATGTAATAGTACTTTTATGATTTAACTTCTCTTTTACTCAGGAATATTGTTTATCAGATTCTATTTTTGGCAAATGTTGGTTTGTTTTAAAATTTATTACTTAAAAATTATTATATAGATATAACTATATTTATATAATATTATATATGCTTATATATGTATGTAATTGAATCCAACAGGTACTTCACTTTGTCAACAGGTTTTTAAAATACTTTTATCTAATTAAAGTATATATGTATATTAATATTTCAATATCTTTCTTTTTTGTTAGGCAACTTTTTTATTTGTATGATGGTTATAAGAAAAAGAGTTTTAAAATTCTCCATTTTCTATACTTTAGAATAGTTTTAACCACATCCAAACTATCAGTTCTCGATATGACTGAGATTTAACCATTGCAGTCATTGAACCTGACACTTTGCATGAAGGCAATCAGTGAAAATGAATGGAACCATCTTTAATTCAGTTTTTCAGTTTCCCTCTGTTAATTTCTCTGGCCAGGTTTTTCTAGATAAGTTTCAGTGAAAAGTGAGGTTTTATATTAAAATCACCTAGAATTCAAGTAGACACCTATGGAGTAACCACTATCTCAGCATCTTTATAAATCTACTTTCTCTGCTCCCATTGCAATGGTTGAACCATCCCGGCTCTTAAGTGACACACACACACACACACACACACACACACACACACACACACAACACACACCAGGTACACCCTCAATACATACATACATATATTACATCATCTACAATTCAAAGTAATTATATACCTTAAGTTGTTTTTTTTAGAATATCTAGTATTAAGAAACTGAATAAGTTTATTCTAATTTGTGATTCTATTTGGTTAAGTGGGTAATTTTTGCTGACACAAGAAAAATATCATTGCTATTGAGTTTAAATCAATATTCATTAAACTTCTAACTCAATACTGCAAGAAGTTTATATAGATTATCTTTAATTCTCACCATAACTTTATAACAGTTATTATTATTTTTATTTTTGCAGTCATAAGCATGAGGGTCTTTGATATTAAGTAATATGCCAAAAATACCTCACTAAAATATTTATCAAGCACGTAATGGATTCCTGGTTCCAAAGTTATATATGCTAAAGTCTTAAATCAATCTGTAATTTATAAATCAGTGATAATCCAGTAAAATCTAAAGTATACCACTTCTCACCAAGTTTTCTTATACATACCAGGGATTGTGGAAATAAAAACAAACTGAATCATTTGTCCATAAGAAAACAAATACTGGGTTAATATATATATATATATATATATATATATATATATATATATATATATGATATAGATATAGAATAGATACAGATATAGATGATATAGATATAGATATAGATATAGATATAGATATAGATATAGATATAGATATATGTATATATATATGTATATGTATATATATATATACACACATACATATATGTATATATTTTATTTTATATGTTTTATAACTGTGCTCTCCTTGAACAAAACTTATTTATATGTATCTTGTGTAATGTTCTTACCACATATGTCAAAAAGAAGAGAAACCACAGCCCTACTGTTTAACTTAAAACCTAAGAGAAAATGTGAAAGAAAATGCTCAGTTCCTTTTCAGTATTTGAACCAGGCTTTTCTTCCATCAAGAATGTTTTAGGTCTTATCTAGCCTGTAAATTCTGAACTATTTAGGATTGCATTCTCACATGCATTAAATATGTAATAAAATATATCTAGGAAAATTCTATGGATTTTTGATTCTGCACAACAGAAACTTCCATCTTTTCTGGGATACATATCATTCATATATTATATTACACATGAAACTTGTTCTGGGTAAACTATGAAATCATTTTCATCTAGAGTGAAGCCCAATAGAGCCATTTTTGCATTGTTAAATCTAAAACAGAAAACTACAGTCATGTATTTATTTGTTACTATGGTATAGTTTGCATGTTGAAATAAATAATACCAGATTGTTGAACAAAAAGAAAATGCACTATGGTGTTCACCTTCTAAATATTAATGAATATCAACTTGTGTTCTAATGATTCCTCTAAGAAGCCTATTGATCAAGAAAAGACGATACAAGAAAAAAATCCCAAGACAATTCTCCTCTAGTCATAAAGCAAATAATAATCAAACAGAGGATAATTTGTTCTTTATATGGAACACGAGTTGTAATATATTGAATCTTAAAACAATGGATTTGTTTTTTAAAAAGTTCTGTTAATAAAGCTGTTTAATTTGGAGGAAAAACACAGAATAAGAAATAACAAGTTTGGGACATATGTCTATCCCCTGATATATTTCTGCTTTAATGGGGTTAATTTTTGATGCTGTTTTAATATGTATTATATTGTCCAGAACATATGCTGAGAAATAAATATAATTTACTCCATTCTAAGGTTTGAGATTAGACTGCAGTTTTTGGGAAAGAAAATAATGTTATTTGGCCTCATAACAGGTACATTAGGGATAAATGTTACATTGGTGCTTGTACAGTTGTAATCATTTATATTTAATTTTATTAAGTAAATTCTTTTTTTAACTTTATTATTGGTTTCAAGTATACAGTCCATTGGTTAGACATTTATATAGTTTATAAAACAATCCCCCTAATTGCTCTTTCTCTCCTCTGGCTGTACACCTAGCTGTTACATTAATGCTTACTGCATTCCTGAGGCTGTGCTCCCCACCCTGTGACCATCTATCAACTACTAATTTGTACTTCTTTAATACTTCACTCCATTCTCCCAACCCCTCAACCCCCTACCCTCTGGCCATCTTAATCATTTAAAAATATTGTCTGGACTGCTTGCAGAAAAATAATAAAAGTACATTATGTATTAGAACAATACTCTATTTACAAGAGTCAACAAATAATTTCTTTTAGCACATTAAATGCAGTGATACTGCAATTTTTTTTCAAAAAATGAGTAGCTATCCACACATAGTTTAAAAGATTTCTTAATTTTTAACACACATTGGCCTTAAAGCAGCATAACCACTGAATGAAATATGAAATTTTTAAAGAATGTTAATTATTTCTTACATAAAGTTAATTTTGAACACTTGAAATGTTTTTGTTCAAACTTTTTTTTATTAGTTTATTCTTTTTATTCCTTAGATTTCTGCATATAAGTGAAAGCATACAGTATTTATCTTTCTCTGTCTGACTTAAACACCTACTAGGTCCATCAAAGCAATATCTTTTTTTATCCCCTTCCTTTTCATATGTAGGGGTCTTGTTTTCTTATCCTTTCAGCCACTCTGTCTTTTGGTTGGAACATTTAATTTTTTTTTCATTTGAGGTACTTATTTGATAGGAATGTAGTTGTTACCATTCTTTATTCCTATTTTTGATTCATGATTTTTCTTCTTAAAGAAGTCCCTCCAAAGTTTCCTGTAGTACTGGCTTAGTAGTGATAAATTCCTTTAGCTTACTTTTGTCTGGGAAGCTCTTTATCTGTCCTTCAAATCTAAATAATAGCTTTGCTGGATAAATTTTTTTTAGTTGCATATCCTGGGTATTTAACCTGTCGAATACTTTTTGCCAAGTCCTTCTGTCCTGCATAGTTTCTTTTGAGAACTCAGCTGCCTGTCTTACGGATGTTCCCTTGTAGGTAATTATTTGTTTTTCCCTTGCTGCTGTTAATATTCTTTCTTTGTATTTAACCTTTGGCATTTTAATTATGATGTGTCTTGGTGTGGGCCTCTTTGGAGCCCTGATTTTTTGGAATTCTCTGAGCTTCCTGGGGTTTTATGTCCATTTCCACGAGGTTAGAGACATTTTTCATCATTATTTCTTCAAATGGCTATTCAACATCTTGATTTTCTTCAGTTATGCCAATCAGATGAATATTTGGAGTCTTAATAGTGTCCCATATCCTTTTTAAATTATTTTATAGTCTTGGCATCTTTTTTTCTTTCTTTCTTTTTTTTTTGTCATTCTGATTGAGTGTTTTAATTGGCTTTTCTGTCTTCTAGATAGGGCATTTGATCCTCTTTTTTATTCACTTTGTTTATTCCTTTGTTTATCTCTAATATACTTCTCATTTCAGATACTTTGCTCTTCATTTCAGACTGGCTCGCTTTTATAACTTTTATTTCCATTTTTATGTTTTTTATTTCTTTGTTGAAGTTCTCACTGAATATATCTATACTTCCCAAAAGTTCATTGAGCATCTTTATAACAAACGTTTTGAAGTCTGCATCTGTTGGATTACTTGATTCCATTATATCTGGATCTCCGTTCTCTTCTCTCATATGGTTTCTGCTTCTTTGTCTTCCCATTTTGGCTGCCTTTTCATGTCTGTTTCTATGTACTTGTCAAAGCTCCTAAGTCTCCCAGTCTTATTAAAGTGGATTTGTGAAGAAGGTGTCCAGTGGCACAATCCCGAGAAGGATTCCACTGCAGGCCAAATTTGGCCCAAGCCTCTACCCGTCCTGGGCCACCTGTTAAGATTCAGCAAGTTATCCTCAGATGCTGTGCTTATAGTTGCTTCAAAAGACCACACCAGAAACTAAGGCCAGCTGCCTTCACCAGTGTGAGTCTCAGCAAGAAGTACTATACTAGTTGAAGATACACCTGGATATGGCCTGGGTGGGGCTGTGAGTTGGAGCAGGCAGGGTTTCAGGGAATCCTCTGGGCTGAGCAACCTCTGTTATCTAGTTTAATGAGGTCACAGCAATGGTGGCCCTGTGCCCAACATATTTGTAGGGGGGAGGGCTCAACAGGGAACGATGGGTACCACCCTCATTTCTGTACATAGCGGGTCTCACCTTGGCCCTCACTCCGACAATATCTCCCTGTAAGTCTCTAGTGCATTCTGCGTGCAGCCACATTGGCACTGGTACTCAGAGCCAGGAGGTCCATCACTGCAAAAATCTGCTCGTGGACATGGCCCCTTTAAGAGGCTTCTGCTGCTGCCGCTGCTGCAGCCTCCATCTCACTCAGCCGCTCAGGACTGGGCAGCCCTGCATCTTCACCCCCATCCTACTTTCTGCCAGGCAATATTTCCTTGTACCTGTTTCTTGTTTCCATCACAACTCTGGTTTGGTTGCCAGAGGGATGAACAGAGCTTCTATCATTTATGCCATTTTTTTTCTGCTCTGTTCAAACTTTAGACTTCCAAAATTAACTTTTTCATTAGTAAAAATGTTAAAATATCTACTTTTCTTAAAGTAAATTTACATATTTGGAGATAAAGTTTTTTGAATTTGAATACATAAATATATTAAATATAATAAATGTATTAAATACATAAATATAAATACTATATAAACAGGATACAGAATAATTCCAAAATACATAGAATTTCTTTATGTTATTCCTTTGTATTCAAAACCTTCTCTTTCTAATTCATGGCAACAACACAAGTTAGTTGTTAGAATCAGTCTTCAATCTTTTGATACTGGGTTCTTCCACTCAGCATGATTCATTTGTAATCTATGCATGCCATCACATAAAGTATTATTTTATTTTTCTTTATTGCTAAATAATATTCCATTGTATAACTGTATCACAGTTTATTTACCTCCTAAAAAGTCATTAGGGTTGTTTTGAGAAAATTAAAACTAATCCTATTACATATATTTGTATACAGGTTTTTCTTTAAATAGACAGGTTTTTGTCTAGAATAAACATTCTAGAAGTGGGAATGTTGGGCATAATATAGGGTGTGTTTAGTTTTGTAAGATATTGCCACACTTTTCCAGTGAAGCTGTACAATTTTCACTCTCAGCAGTGATATCTGAGTGGTCCCACTGTTCTCTGGACTGGCCGGCACTTGGTTTGCTCAATATTTTTTATTTTAGCTTTTCTAATAGGTGGTAACTGGTCTTTCACCATGGTTTTGATTTGTATTCCCCTAATGGCTAGAGATGTCTAGCAACTTTTCATGTGCACATTTGTAATTTATGTATCTTTTCTAGTGGAGTACCTATTCACATTTGTAAAGGTTGTTCACATTTTTATAAGGTCGTTTGTTTACTTTTGAGTTTTGATAATTCTTTATACACTAGGAATGCAAGTCCTTTTTCTGCTGTATGATTTGTAAGTATTTTCTTCCAGTTCCTGGATTGTCTTTATAATCTCTTAACTGTGTCCTTCATAGAAAAAAATACTTTTAATTTTGATGAAGTCAAATTTATTATGTGTTTTCTCTTTTATGGAAAATATTTTTGATATTTATTCTAAGAAGACTTTGTCTAATCCAAGGTCATGGAGATGTTTTGTATTTTCCTTTATGGGTTTTGTAGTTTCATGTTTTATATTTAGATTGATGATACATTTTGAGTTAATTGTTTATGCAATATGAAGTATAAGTCAAGCTGTTTCTTATTCTTCTTCTCTCTGTCTTAGTATTAGTCTATTTTTAAAATATGGTGGTCCTGTTTTTCCAACACCATTATAAAAGACTGCCCTTTTCCATTAAGTTGTCTTCACATTTTGTCAAAAAATCAATTAACCCTGTTTATGTGGGTCTATTTATGAATTTTCTATTTAGTTTCATTGGTCTTCCTGTTTATCTTTCTTTGCAATACTATCCTGGCTTGGCTAATGTAGCCCAGTTACAGCATGACTTAGTCTGCTAGGGCGCTTGGCAATGTATCACAAACTGGGTAGCTGAAACAACAGAAATTTATTTTCTAATTGTTCTGGAGGTTAGAAATGTGCAATCAAATTGTCAGCATGGTGGTTCCTTAGGAGGGCTAAGGAAAAGATCTATTTCAAATCTTTCTGCTTGGCTTCTAAATAGTGTCCTTTCACCTCATCTGGTGTCCTTTCACCTCATCTTTCCTTTACGTGTTCTGTGGGCCACATTCCTCTTTACATAAGGACACCAGACTTATTGGTGTAGGTCCCAGCCTAATGACCTCATTTTAAATCAATTACCTTTGTAAAGAAAGTATTTCCAAATAAGGTCACATTCTGAGGTACTGGTGGTCAGCGCTTTAACATTTTTTTAGAGGGGGCAATGCATTTCAACCCATAACATTTTGAGTACACCAACTCTGTTTAGATTATACAAAATAGTTTTGTATAATCTAGCTTCATTTACTTACATATATAAATTTTAAGATTAGCTTATCTATTTCTACAAAGCATCACACTCTGATTTGGGGATTATATTAAGACACTAGATCAAATAGGGATATTTAGCATCTTATCTGAGTTTTTAAAATGTATTAATATATGTCTTTACATTTATTTCCATTTCTTTGAGATATTACGTTTGTAATTTGAAAATTTTAGAATATAGATTTTACATATATTTTATCTAATTTAAAATTCCTTAAAGAGGGGAACTCATATAAATGATGAGTTTTATTTTTGTTTTAAATCTTTATTGCTAGTAAACAGAAGTATGTTAGATTTTTGTATATTGATCTTATGTCCTGTGACATAGCTCAACTCACATACTGATTCCAAGAGGTTTTATTGCTGTTGTTGTGGTTGTTGCTGCTGTTATTTAATAGGTGCTTGGAATTTTCTACATGATAATCATGTTGTCTATTAATAGACATCAGTTTTTAATATATATTTAAAAATCTAAATGGTTTTGAATTCTTTCTTCTGACATTGCAAATGCTAGAACTTACAACATGATAATAAATAAGGGTAATAAAAGTAAAGATCCTTGCTTAGTAGAGAAAATCATTTTTTTCACCATTATATATGATGTTAGCTACAGATTATTTATAGATATTCCTAATTAAATTAATTAAGTTTCTTTTTACTCCTTGTTTGCTCAATGATTTTATCACCAAAAAATAGTAAATTTATCAAATATATTTTCATCATCTATTAATAAGATTGTTTTTAAGATTATTTTATGGCATGTATTTACTAATTTGCTGCAACATTAAAATTGTCTACTTTATGAAGATCTTTTATTAAATGGCCAGATGCTTTAAAACATTTCAACCTCTACATGCCTTTGAAGACATAAAACTTTTACATCAAAGTTGTTAATATTAGTAAGCATTATCAGACCTCTGGATTTGCTTGCTTGTTTTCTATTATTTTGTTCACATATTTTTGGGTTTTGTTTCTTGAACTTACTTAAGACATGTGTTTGTATTTCTAGAATTCTGATCCACAAAACCCAAATCCAGGTCCTCTCTCTGCTTCAAATTTTGTTAGCTCTCTGAACAGTACACTTTAAGTATGTTTCTCTATATCATCCATAACAAGAGAAACTCTTGTCCAATAAGTTCTGAATTATTTTCTGCTTTTATTTTCTTATTTATTTATTTATCTATCTATTATTTGATTTATTTGTTGACTTTATTGGGGTCACATTGGTTCATAAAATTATACTGGTTTCAAGCATACAATTCAATAGTACATTATCTGCATATTGTATTGTGTGTTCACCACCCAAAGTTGAATTTTCTTCCAGCACTATATATTTGAGCCCCTTTACCCTTATCTACTTTCAAACCTTTACTCTTTCTCTCTGGTAACCACTAAAATGTTGTCCATGTCCATGAGGACACTGTCTTGTTCATTTGTTGCTTTCAGTTTTATATCCTATATATGATGAAATCATGTGGTTCTCCAGTTCAAACACTCCAAAGATTAAAGGAGTAAGATGTGTAAGGCAGGTCATCAGAGATGGCATGACTGGAGCCATTTTAAAATTGAGTAAGGGCAGCATTTCAGAGAAACTGCCTTGCACGTCTTGTGCCTTGAAACTTTGGAATATTTAAGATGGGCAAAAGAAACTCTGAGCCAAACCAACATCTTACAAACAACTATTTGTAGAGTTAACAGGAAAACAAAATTCCTAATCACAAGGATTAATGATTTTGCATATTATTTAGAATCTGTAACCAGTCATGTATAGCTAAAGAGTGACTTAGTTTGTTAACCAATAGAATTTCCTTTTTTTAATTTATGTAATTATTTTCCATTCCTTTTTCATAAAATCCCTTTGCCTTCAAACCATAATCAGGACTTAATTTGGGTTTTTCCCTGAATCTATGTCCCTGGATTGCACCTCTTTTTTGATTTTAAATAAATGCTTATTGCCTCTTACTTTAGCTTTTTAGTTTCAGGTTAATAATGTCAAACAACTATTTGATGATGACTCTTTTATAAGAAATAATTATATTGCTTAATATGTTTTTTTTTTTTCTGATTACAAATCTGCTGCAGAAACAGAGGAATAGCAGAGGGAGGTACTGAATCCCCAGAAGGCCATACAGAGAGTACACACACACACCACACACCACACACACACACACACACACACACACACACACACACACACAGTGAGAGAGAGACAGAGAGAGAGAGAGAAAAGAAAGAGAGAGAGAGGGAGAGGGAGAGCCAGGGAACTGGTAGGCAGCAGCCTTCATTGGAGATCAAGGGTGGAGGGGCTTTATAGCATTTGGGAA